>JADMLD010000754.1:0-41486 GCA_017589585.1 Phylloscopus whistleri
TAATTTTTCAGGACTCTTGCTTTCTCTCACACTTAATAGTTGTGGCATTTACTGTGTAAATTCCTAACTCAAATATATCAGCAGAGAGATGACCTTGCCAGATTGCAGAAATATGCTAAATATTAAATCCCTTAAGGCTTAGGCTTCGCTCACACATGCAAAGAAGTTTCAAGAAATGGTTATGAAATACAAATACGCATCACAGCTACTCTGAACTTACATAATATCTCAGACAAGAAAGTTAAGTTCTAATAACTGACTTTTAGATTGTCACTGCACAGGAAAATTCAGGAAAAAAGGTCATCTTGGGATGCTAAGGGAAACATACTCCACCAGATCCCTATTTTTCATCCAAGAAAGGCAGAAAGCTCTCTTAGTTTCCCCTAAAATTGAGCTGAATCAAAATACCAAATCAAAATGCTTTTATCGCCCAGAATTCTTTAAATGTCCATGTGTTTGTGCCCAATGGGCAATATCTGGAGCTCAACACAATTGGATGCCCTGGCCAAAACCCTCATACCCTCATATCTCTGAGCTGGTATCATCTTTAATTGATTGATTGTCCAGAAAAAAAAAAAAAAAAAAAAAAAAAAAAAAAAAAAAAAAAAAAAAAGAGCTGAAAAATAACCTGTGCTTTGACTGACAGTTCAGTTAATAAGCTTAACTAGATAATCCTGCCAGGTCTGAAGTTAAATACCACAGCTAAGGAAAGGTATTACCCCTGCTTTTCTCCTCACTCTGGCTTTACCAAGTGCACAGTTCCAAGATAAAAGACAAGGGGCACAGACCAGTGCCCAGAAAAAAATCCCAACTAGTTCAATTGCTTTGTTAATGAAGAACAAGGACAGCCAACTTCCATCAACATCTCAGCAGAGTTTTAAGAGGTGGCTTCTCATTTTTTTTCTAGGAGAAATTACATGACTCTTGAAACTATTCCAGTTAAAAAAAAAAAAAATAAAATAGAAAAACCCACCAACAACAGGGAAAAAAAGAGAGAAAAAAAGAATTTTTAACCTCAGAGGCTGCAACTTGCTTCTTATTTTAGCAGCTCGTACCAAGGTAAGGTAGCAGAGGTGCAGTGCACTTTTCTAAAACTTCAGCTGAATCCAGAACCTCTCATGTTGCACTAAGTGGGAGAATAACACAGCTATTCTGCTGAATAGGGTATTTAGAAAGAAACCTCTCTTAGATCAATTAACTTGGTTGACTGCACGTAGGCGAGAAACAGATTTCTCTGAAATATTTGGCCTTAGCTAATCAGAGAAGTGATCAGGCTATGTCAGTGTCAGGCTGTAGCAATGTGCTCTTGTTCTTTCTTTCTTTCAGGTTAGAGGAAGAAGGATCCTGTAAAAATTGTCAATTTCTCAGTTATGACTCCCAACCAATTTCTGACTGCAGAATGAAAAATCCCTAAATTGCCGTGAAGTCATAAATACCCTGGGTTATATAATACAGCCTCACATCCTCATTAAAAGTGATGTCTTCAGCATCATTTACTAATTCTCCATTTTTTCCCAGCTTTGGTGAAAATTGCCTTGCAAGGAATCCACCTCCAGCACCTAGCCCCTGTCGCAGAGGGATTTGTTGGATGTGCCTCCAAATCTCCATTAACTGTGACTTTCCAGTCTCTTAACTATTTACCTCTGGTATCACATGAGCATTTCTAACATAAACCCTGCTGCAATGAATGTGGATGCTCGATGTCACTAAGGAAGGAGCAGTGGATCAGATCAGCTCCATCTGGAAGTGGGATAAACTCCCGTCCATCTCACCAAACTGAGGTGATTTTGCTGCAGAAGGAGGCTGGACACTTTCAAGGGTTGGAAGCCAGACTAAAACCTGAGGAAGGGCCTAAATAGGCAGTGGGTCAGCTTGGTTTGCTGTCCAAAAAAGGGAATTTCAGCTCCAGGAAAGGTTCTGTTCCTCCAAACTCTCTCTGCACAGCAGATAATAGATGCTGATATGTAACCAGACAGCATTTGTTTGGCTTTGTTTCTGATGCAACAGACATATCAAAAAACAATCAGATGTCACTGCAGCTATATTTACAAATGGATGGCTAATAACTGGAAGCTGGTGCAAATTAAGTCAGATTTATTTCGCTCTAGGTGAGAGCTTGTTAATAACAGTGAAATGCACGATGAAGAGAGGCTCTGCTAAATCTCCCTGCTTGGCAGAAGCCTCATCCATCACGGACTTGCTGCAGTTGAATATGGCACATTTACACAGCCTGTGAAAGATTTGCAAAAGCACCCAGGGGATTAAAGTGCACGAGTGCCAATGACTTTAAATGGTACTTGCTTTTGCAAATTTCATCCCCTGAGACTTCAGTAAACTTAATAATGCACAAAAATACAGTCTGAAGTGCAATGCAGCTACATAAGCTGGGCGAGTCCTGCTTTTGTTTTAATTTGACTGATATTTTAAGGGGGAAACAAAAATGACTGGGTTTTGATTTGGGTTTTTTTCAAGAAATTATCAGATTGGAAAGTAGATTTTATAACAATACTTAACTCCTAGGCTCACAAATACAAAAGTTCCTAACAGCCAACAGATCAGAGGTTTTTTTCAGTGGGAATCAACAGGTTTTATGTCAGAGAAGAGACAGGCAAAAGGAATTAAGTGGCCGTGACTAATGATCTCACCTAAAGAATATCTCTGCTGACAGAGCACAGGAAAAGGGAGTTACAAGAGGGAACAGAATAGCCTAAAGGACACAAACAAAAGTAACCTTTTAAAGTTGATTTGCATCAGAGGCTGTGGACCATTGTCTAAAAATACTAATGTTGACTCCAGCAACCCAATCAAGCCTTCTGTAGTGTATCAGGAGAAAAGCTTTTCAGCTGGGAATGCTTTAGCAGGAAGCAGCAGGAAAATTGAGAGCAAAATTCGGTTGCTAGGACAAAGAATAAGCAACCCAAGTGCATGCCTGCTCATGCCACGATAACTAAGGCATGCCCTGAAAGCCTGGAAGAGCTGAGAAACCAATTTTTATTTTCTGTGTGCACAAGTCCTCCTTGGCCATGAGGTTTTATATTCCTGAGCTGCAAAACATTTTTCAGTGGCGTTTTGCAAGTGCCAGATCCAGCACCTGCTCATTGTCAGATCTTACCATGGCAGAGAGGGAGAAGGACACTCCAGAAGTGGCAAACAGGTGGGGACGTCGTCAAGCTTTTCTGATTAGTTATCCTTTTGGATGAAGCAGTGGCTTCCACACACACAGAGGGTTGTTGCAGCAGCCCTCTTGTTAGAGGGTGGAAATGAGCCAAGACACAGACTTCTTGTTTATCACAGCATGAAAAGGGTCTTGGTTTATTCCTCTTTACAGCTCAGCCACCCTGACTCCAACCATTCACTGACTCTGGCTGCAGCAGCTCCTACTGGAAGTTTCCCTCACAGCCTCTGACTGCTGGTTATTTCCTGCTAAACTCTGACTGAAGGGATTGGTGTGCAGACTGTGACTGCAGCTTTTACCCAGCTAGACTGTGACTGCAGGGAGTAGTTTGCAGCCTCTGACTGCAGGCTTGTACCCAGCTAGACTCTGACTGCAGGTTTCAACAACAGGCTGTACTGCACACCCAGACTGACCTCATAGCAGGGGTGCTCTCTCCCCAGGATTCTTATTATTCTTCCTGCTTTTCTCACTCAAGATTCTTCCTCCATGCCCCTTCCCCCCAACCCACTCCCTTTTATTGCACTTACCTTCATTGGATCCAGCTGTGACTCATCGGGGTGAAATTGTATTGGGTAATTAACACAGCTGTGACTCATCAGGGATGAGGTCACCTGTATTTCCTTCTCCTAGAGAGGGGAGGAATGTTTTAGCAAGGCTAATGAATGTGGTGATGTTTTAGCAGGGCTACATTATTTTCATTATGTCTAGAGTTTATCTATCTTTACAAAAGGCAAAGCTGTTGAATTTTAAACAAAGTTTTAGGGCTTCTCTTAGTAGCTAATACAGGCACTTAAAATCCTCTGTTTATTTAAAACTAAATTTGCATTTCTACCTCATGTCTGTGTGGATTTATGCATCTTAGTTTCTCTGAAGGTTCTAATTCAATCCTCACATTTCTGGGCACTCCTGGGCCTGTATGGATTTGGCCCAGGGGGATTCATACTTCAATATCTCCCTCCTCTCTTTGAGCCCTGAAGGCCCTCTTAATTGCTTTATTAATCATTTGTTGAATGCATTGGAGCAAACAAGGCATCATTATCAGCACAATTATTATGATGATTAATATGTATAGACTCATTCTTAAAAACTCTTTCACCTCTGACCTGTTTTGTATAATACGTTACAATTTCACTCAGGTCTGGCTGGGTGGGAACACAGCACAACTCACCAAAGCAGCCCAAGGTCTGCCCCCCTGTGCCTGCAGAGTCACAGAGCCCCAGAATTATTTAGGTGGGAAAACACCTCCAAGACTGAGTCCAAGCTGTGACCCATCCCCACCCTGTCACCAGCTCAGAGCACTGAGTGCCACGTCCTTGGACATCTCCAGGGATGGGGAATCCACTGCCACCCTAAACATCTGTCCCAATGTTTAACAATCCCTTCAGCTGGAAGACCTGAATTTCAGAGGAAATTCCTCCTGATGCCCAGCCTGAACCTCCCCTGGCACATCTTGAAGCCTCCTTCCCTCCTGAGCAAGGGAGGCTGAGGTGATAAATTCTGAGGAGATAACTTTCAGCACCAGAGTGGGGAAGCAGCTCCAGGAGTTGTATCTCACCTTTATGGAGCACATCCTCCCTGGTGCTGCAGCCCTGCACTGAGGTGCACCTGAGGAAAATCAAAATCAAGGGCAGGAACAAGGTTTATGTCATGCTGGTGCACCCAGGGAGGCAGCTGCTCATCCCTGCACGTGAGCCTGAGCTCTGACTGTGCACTGGCACTGAAGGGAATGCTGTGCAGATGAAAAAGGGATGTTTACCGTTTGGGGGTTTGTTCCTCAAAAGAGAATTATCTGTTTCTGTGCAGGGAAAAAAAAAAAAAAAAAAATTGTCACCAAGAGAATTTCCCCTCCTCGCTGGATAACTTTCAGGATTTCCTTTATTCTTTTTACTTTTACTTCTTGCTTTGTTGCTAGTCCTTGAAGCTTTGGCAGCTCTAAACTAAGAATACTATTGAAAATTAGTACTATTGACTACAAAGTGTGCAGGATTACAATTGCAATGTGCAGCACAGAATCAAGATAATGGACTTTTAATTCAGATGACAGGCACTAAGTCATGTACATCTGTGAGGAGGAAGCAAAAGCAGGTAGCTCTCTGATGCCAAGAAAACTTGTATTAATGGAAAGTGCTTCTGTGAAAGGACCATTAACTTCTTCTGTATAAAAGTATGAAGAATATGATGCATAATCCAAGCTTTCCCCTTGTGGGCATCCACACAGCAGTTCTGAAAAAGACTAGAAATAGAGGAACTAATCATCCATCTTTTTGCTATGCAGCAGATGTCAATAAACTGGAGTTTGTGTTCCATTCCACTAAAATCCCAATGTCCCAGGCAATAACCTGTCTTTCACTAAACCCGGGCTAATGTCCATTGAGATGTGAGCTAATGCTGAGTGGAAAATGACTTTTCTGTTTACTTACATCCAAATTGCATTTTATTCATTTTCATTTACCAGATAAAAACAATTGATTGCCTTGGCTAATCCTTTGTAAAGAAAAGGCCTTTGTGAACAGGGGAACATTGATGGCACAAGAATTCTAGCGGAATAAAATTGCTTTCCCTGCAAACAATGATTTTAATTTCTCCACAGATGATGTCTCCCAATTCACTTTCTAAGCCCTGGATGCAAGAAGTGGTTTGGGTGCTCTCCAGAGGCTGTAGGCACCATATGTCAGGGGGAAGTCTAGAGGGCAAACTACAGGCTGGCTGATCAAACACTGAGGCTTTTATTTTTAACTCTGCCAGAATTTCCACTGCACAGCTGTGATCCTCAGCTGCTGCCTTGCATAACCTGGGCACACTGCAATACCTCAGCACTGCTGCCCAGGTACCCCTGAAGACAACACCACTGGTTTTACATAACTGAAGGGGAGCTCTCTGAAGCAATTCACCCCATCAGCACGAGAGTGAGTGGGAAATGAGGAGCTGCAGCTCCTCGGCAATCACCTCCTATCCCTGCCACCCTCCCCGCTCCACCCACCCTTCCTGCCAGCGTTCTCTGCCCACACCCCGTGCCTCCCCCTGAAAGAGCTGCTATTACACCTGTCCCCTTCACCTCTTCCAAAACCCTTCCCTTTCCACGGCAGAAATCCCCTTCCCTGCTCCCGGGCTCTGCTGCCATCTCCCACCACTCCATCCTCTGCCCTGACAGAGTGGTACCCTGATGCTGGGCTGCTCTGGGCTTCAGGGCACGGTGGTGACTCCACAGCCCCGTGGCTGATCAGCTCAAAGCTCTGATGCTGATGCCTATTTTGGCCTTTTTTTGGTGTTTTGGCAACGAGATTTACCTGCTCAGGTCACCCAGCCAGGCAGGCAGGTATGTGCCCCCCATCAGCCCCTAAAAGGCTCCACCTCAAGGTTTGCAGGACCGGTGTGAGTTTTGTCAAAACACCTGATAATAGGAGATTTGACACAAACAGAGGAGTGCCTAAAGGGCACTGCTGTATCCTGAAAGTGGGGAGCTGACACTGCATCCCCTGTGCAGAGGTGGGGAAGTGGGATGGTGCCAGCCCTGGGCAGGGGCACAGCACAGCAGGGACGTGGCCAGAAATGTCCCTGGTGCCAGGGGAGACAATTTGCTGCCACTGCAGCTGGGTTTGGTCACAGCTGGAGGGAGACTGACAGCTCTGCCCCTGCCACATAAAGTGTCACTGTGGCTTGTGTGGGTGGCCTGAATTAAATGTTTTTGGAGAGATCATGGAGTCATGGAATGGTTTGGGTTGGAAAGGTTCTTACAGATCTTTTAATTCCACCCCCTGCCGTGGGCAGGGACACCTTCCACTGTCCCAGGCTGCTCCAAACCCGGTCCAGCCTAGCCTTGGGCACTGCCAGGGATCCAGGGGCAGCCACAGCTGCTCTGGGCACCCTGTGCCAGGGCCTGCCCACCCTCACAGGGGGAATTATTTCCTAATATCCAATCTAAACCTGCTGTCTTTCAGTTTGAAGCCACTTCCCCCTTGTCTTGTCACCAGCTGCTCTTGTGATGCCAGTCTCCTGGAAAACTGTCAATTTTCCCCTTGCTGTAATAATTATTGTTTCTGTTATTAATCATTGCCATCATCTGCTGGTTGTATTTTTTTTTCCAATAATTCACTCTATTAAATACAGGTTTGGCTCCCAACAAGAAATAACAACGGCTCAAGAAATACAGGGATATAATTTTGCCAAGATCTGCAAACCCAGCACAGAAAGTCACTGTACTTTGTGTACTTGATGAGGCCAACAGATCATGTGCTCACACCCCCTCCCTGTGTCACATTAGTCCTGAAGATTATTCTACAGGAATATTCGTGCTGGAAACTACCACTGAACATGAGTAATAGTATCAGTTTGGCCTTTGTGAAAAGATCATTAAATCACAATGCACTGAGGAGGGACAAGAGTCCTCAGGCTTATTTCAAGAGCTATTTTTAGCTGTGGCTATGAAGACTTTTCTTATCAAATAATTAGTCATCACCAGTAAAGGCAAGTTAACTTTTCAGAATAAAATAGGAAGTCATTGAAACCTTTTCTGAGTTTCCAAAAAAGGTTGATTTAGAGATCATTGAAGCCTCTGCACCTGACTCTAATTATTTAGGAACAGAAAATGGGAAAGCACAAAAAAAAAAAAAATTGAAACTCTTACAATTCCTGCCTTATTTGAAGGAAAAAGTGCTACAGATAAAGACATATACCCAGATTTCTGTGTCATCCCAGTGCAAGGGATTGTAAAATTTATAAAAAAAAAATGTTTTACAGCCAGACTAGTCTTTTGCAGAGAAAAAAAAAATAAAAAAGGTGAAATCCTGACCAGCCAGAGAGATCACAGAGCAGCTCCACATTCTTGGGAAATGATGTTCTGACTACAAGCCAGCAAAATAATGCTGTCACAAAAAATGCCAAAAGCCGTGTAAATTTGTGGTGAGGGGCTCGTCACTTGTAAAATAGTGGAGATAATTCTGCTGCTGTGCCTGGCACCGGGTACATTTCATCTGGATGGCTGCATTTCATTCCAGGCACACAGATAAATTGGCAGAGTTCAAAGGAGAACAACAAAAAAAGAACGGAAAGGGTTGAAAAGGAGACCTACAAGATAAGATTAGGGAAACTGGGTATAGCTGGACTGGAACAAATTAATCTAAATGGCAGGAGGGAGGATTTAGGTTTTAAGTACAAACCAACCTTTATAGCTTTAAGAAAAGTTCAGCCATGGAACAAGCTGCCAAGGAAGGTTTTAGCCTTACCATCACTAGAGATACTAAAAGGCAGGAGACCATCTGTCAGGGAGAGTTTAGGGATTAAAAAAAAAAAAAAAAAAAAAAAAAAGAGAGAGAGAGAGAGAAAAAATATATATGCACTGCCTTAATTTAAGAATTGAGCTAAATAACCCATTCCTGACTAGTCTTCAAGGGATTAGAAATGGCATAGCTTCTCTTTTGAGGGGAAGTTCCTGGATCTTTCCACTCTGAAAATTGTCTTGATCATATAAACCAATACAAGGGATTTCTGCTGTTTTCAGATTGAGAAGGGTATTTGCATTTAAATGCTTCCAGGAGATAGATGTCTAAATATTAATTTCATCATATTGACAGTACACTCTGCTTTTTTCCCATCAGGCTTTGAACACTTGTATAGATCCAATACTGAAAAAAGAATTACAGAGTCATGGAATATCCTGTGTGGGAAGGGACCCACAGGGACCATCAAAGTCCAACTCCTGGCCCTGCACAGACATCCCAAAATCCCACCCTGTGCCTGAGAGCATTGTCCAAACCCTCTGAGTTCTGGCAGCCTTGGGGCTGTGACCACTGCCCTGGAGAGCCTGTGTAACAAATTGTCACCTTCCTTGTTTTTCTGTGTGACTCTCTGTTCCCACACTTCAGCTCCTCTAAGAGGCACTCAGGGCAGTCCTGTTAAAACTCCTGGGAAATCCAGGTGCTCCTGGGTTGCCACTTCCCACCTGTCACCTTCACCAGCAGCAGGTTTGGGAATCACAGCTGCCGTGTGGCCGCGGTGATAAATCACAGCTGTATCACATCATATCATTGTTTCTCTCCCAAGACTCCTAATGAAGCTGCTCTTTGGAAATCTCTGAATTCTGCTAGAGCCCTTTCTAAATAATATTTCTAAAATATGTTATTAACTTTCTCTGGAGCTGAGGCCACTGGGAGCAATGGTTTGAACAAGGCAGATGTTGTGCATCTGAGCTCCTCCACCGGCCATGGGTGCAGTCCTGGTGATTTGTTGGGATTAATTTGTTGATACTAAGAGGGTCAGTTCAGATGGGATATTGGGAAGGAATTGGGAGGGTGGGCAGGCCCTGGCACAGGATGAGCAGCTGGGGCTGCCCCTGGAATCCCTGGCAGTGTCCAAGGCCAGGATGGACATTGGGGCTTGGAGCAGCCTGGGACAGTGGATGTTCCCTTCCTGTGGAAGAGGAGGTTAGAAAGAGATTATTTTTAAAAACCCTTCCAATCCAACCCATTCCATGGCTTGATTCTATGATTCTGTGATTTTGCCAGGTTGCTCCAAACTCCGACTGAGTTTTGGGAGCCTCTGCTCTGGGCATTAATCCAAGACTCATTTCTACTTTCTGTAAAACCTCCACTTCCCCCACAGGTTTGGCTGTGGCTTGCTTCTCTGTCTTTAACTTGATAGACTCCACATTCTTTGCTGTTTTCCCTCTGTGGGCATTCCTGTGCTTTTTTGATGGCTTTCGGTTCCTTCTATTGTTCTCCTCTGTGTTTACTTTCACAGGTTATATTACAGTCCAGGCAACGATGTGAACTAAGGATTTCAAAGGCTCAGGCAATTGTTCTGATCACTCAGCTGTAGGTTTTCTCTTTTGGGATAATCTGGCAGCAATTTGGAGCAGAGGCAGCATGGATGTGTCTGGGGAGGGTGTGGGTGTCAGTGGTGGGAGCCATAACCTTGTTTCCTGCAAAATTTACTGCACTGAATATTCTTCCATGTTACCTGTGGGAACTTTGGGGTTATCAGCACAGACATTCCCCCTAATTCAAATCTTTCTTTCCATTACTGCATTACTCAGTTAGGCAGAGCTCAGTGAGTGTCTGGAAGTTAAAAGACACACATTATCCCTGGAATATTTAACTGTCCTCCTGCACCCATCCTGGTTGAATCCAACTCCTTTTCTCACCTCAGGCAAACCCAGATAGGTCTTTGAAAAGCACGAGTTTGTGGTAAGAAATAAAAATTAACAGCTGTCACCTTGGATATGGGCAAGATGAGTGAAGAGCAAGACTCAGGAGCAAGAAAGCTCCTGGAACACCAACTGAATCTGTGTGCAAACACATTTACATAAAAAGGAAATTGTCTGACGGGGGCAGCCACAATTATTCCAAATTTCATGCCAGATCACTGTTTCCTCATTATGTTTCACTGTACATTAGGGCTGTGTCTGTAAGGTGCACTCTGAACTGCACATTGAAGAAAAGCCCTGCTACTGAAAGAGCCATAATTCATTTACTAACAGCCCCTGTTGCTGTGCTTCAATAATGCAATCATTTTTTTCTGTGTCCCAACCACAGGATTATTCCTGTTGTGTAGGAAATTTAAGTCCAAGGAATGTCAGATCAAATATAAAAGCCTAGTGCTTACCCATAGTTTTTATTCAATTAAGTAGCCATTACAGAGCTCATGCTGTTTCAAATGACATAATGCAGAACACAAATGCAGTCTTTTATTACAAATATATGTTCATCTAAACAAAATGGCACCAAGACAATCCAAAGCCATTACAATTTTTAGATTACTGTGCTTAGGCTGTTATTATATGGTGAGCAGTTGCTGTGAAAGACAAGAGGGGGAACTGGGGCCTCCACGAACCACACTCTGAGCACAGCAGCACTGTTATTTGAGGTTTATTTGTGAAATCCTTAAATGCAGAGGAACAGTGCTGATAAAAAATAATAATGAAAGCACTGAGCTGCAGCTTGGAGGACACTGACTTTGCAGGTGATGAGTGGGAAAGTCATACCTAGGGCCAGGACCTGACACAAACAGAAGTGTCACAGGCAGGATCTGGGCAGCATTTGGGTGTTCCCCCCCAAAATGAGTTCAAAAAAACACCTCTGTGCCTTCCTACCCAGTCTCAAGCACCCCACAAGTCATGTTTGCACATGCCTTCTTCACTGCCCACAGGACTTCTCCTGCTGAGCATCTCTGAGGGCTCCCCATAACCAGCACGGGGCCAGAGCTCTTGGCACCACCACTGCAATGATGCCCAGCATCACGAGTGCCTAAACCTGCAGGTTTTTCCTTTTCCTTGGTAATCCCACAGCTCTGCACTCTCCAGCATTACTGCTGCCCTGATGGGCTCCTGTGGTAAGGGCATGAGATCCCTCCTTTCCCTCTATTCCTGCCCCCTGCTCTGGCTTTCAGTTTAAAGGTGACTAATGATGCATTTGTCCCGTGCCCTGGTGATCAAACACTCCTGGGGAAGGTGGGAGAGGGAGAAAAGAATCCCCCAGGGCAGAGCTGGGAATGACAGCTGGATCTGTCCCCCCGAAGGAGTGAAAGGCAGGCAGGTTGTCACCACTCCCTTCCCAATTTCAGACACGTTGTCCTTGTAGCTGCTTTTTGTTGATCCACAGCTGGGCTAACACAGGGGCTCAAAGCTGAACACAGAGCAATGCCAATGGACACAGGAAGCCTGTTATGATTTACTCCTCAAACACTGAAAATAAAATGGAAATAGAGAGATGGCACAGGTTGCTGGTGATGTAGAGACTGAAAAACTGCATCAAGAAATTGTTTAGATGGTCGGTTTCTATTTTTACAGACAAAAATAAATCCCAAACTTCCAAAGGTATTTTGTGTCTGATTTATTATTTTCTTTCCATAACAGTCAATGCGGTCCAAGATCTCTGAATGTTATCATGCAAAGAGGAAGGACAGGCACAATTTCCCCACTCAAACCACTTTATTGACACACTTGCAAGACAAAAATAAACTGCTCCCTGCTTCCTACACCCCTCATGCCAGCTTCTGTCTGCAACTTCTTTTTTAATTATTTTTTTTACTTTCAGCTCATTACGAGAAAGTCATTTTATTTTTCACATTTTGCTGGCAGCTGGAATTCTCCAAATGAGGGAAGCAGGGCTGAGATGCATCTATCTCATCCCTCAGCAAAAATCCCTGCAACATACGGTGCTGTTATGACTCCGAGCTTTAGGTGGAGAGGGAAACAGGCAGCTGGGCTGGGTTCATTTGTAACGCTGCACTTGCTGGATTAATATGGAAAGACAGATGAAGGCAGACACTTTAATTACTTCACCCTAACTTTTTATTACAACATCAAGTAAAATGGTGAGTTACAGAGGATAATGGGCGTGAAACATCTGGGATGAAGTCACACACAAGCTCATGGGGTTGTTATCTGCCAACGGGGTTTTAAATATTGGTAATTTCTGTACATGCATCTTTGTGTTATTTCTGATCTTCTCGATAAATCATCTCAGGATTACTTTGTTTTGCGCTGTGAGGTAGCTACTAGGACTGGGACCCCGCTTTTTTCTTCTGGAATTTTCTGAACTGGGACTGTATCGCCACGGCCGCCCGCTCTGTCTCTGGCGCGTCCATGTCTATGTCAAACTCCTCCTGGACCTTCTTTTGCCCATCTGCTCAAAGGAAACAGAACAAAAACATCAACAGGTGTTTCAGACAGGGGTAATCACTGAACAGCACAGGGTGGAAAAATCCTGCTTCTTTCTCCTTCTTCCTAAAGATCCTTGTTAAATACTGAGGTGAAAGCCCTTTGTCCCTTAACCCTATCTGGCTCTCAGTTTTAGGGCCAAGGAAAAGGCATCAAGAGACACAGCCATGGAAATGGGGAGCAGATTCAGGGAAAAAGTTTGGGACAAGTTTCATCAAACCCCTCCCAGTGATGGAGTTTGTGACAGCCCGTGGGGAGCTGGGCACTGAGGAGCAACACCGAAAGGGTGCTCAGCACTCATCCAGCACCTGTGATGCCTTAAGTTTGAGTTTTCATGTTTTTCAGATTCTGTGCTGCCTAGGGCTGCAGTTCTGAGCCTTATGTTAAGTGTCACTCAGCTCTCTTCACAGAGTAGGGAGACAAAACAAATCTTTTTCCTACTGAAGACCAAGGACAACAGTTACAAGTTTTCAGGCCCAGAAGCACAAACAAAGGTGGACTGAAGGGAGGAACAAGAAGGATGGGACTTCATAATCTGAAGCTGTAACTGGACAATTAAATCCCAACATGCAAATGGAAAACTTATAAAAGTGTAAGACCTTGTGACTGGGAGTCCATTTTGGGTCCATTTTGTGACCATTCTAAGTCCACCTTGGGTGTAGCCCTGGCCAGGCTCTTGTGCTGCCCAAGGTGTACCCTAAAGGCCTTTCAATAAATACCTACTTTACTATCTAGCTCTGTCCAGTCTCTGTTCCAGGTCAGCCTTCCCAAGGCATCATTTGGGCGTGTCCCACCCCAGCCCAGGGAGCCAACGATGAGGAACAGAGGGACTCTTTTGTGCCACCTGGCAGGGAGAACTTAAAGGTTTTTTCCAACCTAAATTACTCTATCTTTACTCGAAAACAAAAAAAAAATACTTTATTTGTTCTAAAACAAAAAGGCAGATTAAAATATTTCGAAGTAGAGGCACTAAGACCCTGTTCTTACCTTACCTCCAACACGAGAGGAAGAGCTAATACTTCCTAAGGCTAATTTCCATCCTTTCCACTCGTTTCCTGCCTCATCCCTTCCAACACGCACAGCTCTTCCCCTTTGAATCATTTATGTCCAATCTCTCCACCACTGTGCTGCTTCCCTCACTTCTCTCCAGGCTCTGCTCTTGTCTTTCATCCTCAATCCTTGGCTCTTTGCCTTCCTTTATTCCCAGCTTTCCCTTCAGCTGCAGTCGGCCTCCACGCGGACAACCCAGCTGACTCTGCTGAATTTTCCTTCACCCACCTACCAAGTTAAAAGTGCAGCCCTGGGAAAATTCCTGCCCTGGTTGCAAAGATAACCCTGAACTGCCTGGACTGAGTTAGTGGAGAGCATGTTTGCCCCACTAACCTCATCCCAGCACTGAGTTTTTCACCATAGACTTGTTTGTTAAGCCCACTTATGTAACCATAGTGTGCCAGTGAACGTCACGCCAGGAGTCTGCAGGAAGCTCTGCTGGGGGGAATCCGCCCATTTTGAACCACTTTGCCTTTAATTCTTGACAGTAATACCTCCAGGATGCTCATCCCCAAGTACCATTAATGCCAATAAAGGCAACGCTTTCAGTGTGTTATTAAAATGAAAAGAAACTTATCCCCCATTTTCTCTGTCCTGCACACTAGAAAACAGGGATGCCATTCCATGATTTTAGGATGAGTCCTGCAGTATTTCTTGCCTTTACTTCTCACTCTTACTCAGAACTCAGTTTTTGCGTCCATTTTCTCTGGACCACTCTAAACTGAGAAAATATTTAAAGGGAATGTTTTGCAATATTCCATATTGATTTTATTTTAACTGCAACAACCAAATGGATGCAGCTATGCTAATGTAAGAGGAATGTTCACTTGGTATTTTGTTTTATTTAGAAAACATTTAAGAAGAAAGATGCAAATGGAAGAAGAGAAAATCTGGATAAAAAGAACAGCTTGAGAGCTCACCAAGTTTTATTATACAGGCTAACGAAAAGCTAAGCTATCAAAACAAAGATTTTTGTGGAAGAGAATCAATCCATTAACTTTGTGTCATTAAATCACAGAATCACGTCATTAAATCTGAGAATCTGCATGGTTTGTGTAACTATTCAAGCAATGCAACCACCCTAAGTACAGAAATACAATTATAGTTTATCTTCCGTGGGGAAAGGGACGTGAAGGTCGGAAGTGACACAGCCAAGGAGAAATTGGAACTGATTTTGATTTGGTATTTATGGGTTAAAGGCAACCTAAACAGTAAAGGTGGAGTCTATCCATTGATTTTAGCCTTTCAGTGTATTAATTACTGTCCTTTGGAAATGCCAGTTGGGAAAACCAGATGGGTGGATGAATAGACACAATTGGGTTCGTACCTCTTGATGAAATCTGGCTTGTACAGCTCATTTCCTGTTACAGCCAAGTTTTAGCACTATCTTAACTTGCAACAGTGACTCAGCAATCTCACATTAAGACTTAAGAAAATGCAGCATTTAGTGTAATTTGTCTCTAGAATTTCCAGGACACTCAAATCTTCGCTTGATGTGTTTCCTCATCACTGCCTTAAAATCAACTGTAATACAATAATTTACAGTGTCTTAAGTTTGACTTCTTTTTATTTTTATTTTTTTTGACCCACTGGTGTCGACACCAAAACCAAAATTCCATATGAGCTCTTCCTATATTTCTGTTTTCCTATCACCACTGAGAAATGGCAGGATGAGAAGTTTTCAGCCATGACTTAGACTTGTAATTAAGAAATTAGAGGTGTTCAAAATGGCCAAGACACTTATATGAATAATGAAGAAATTAATTAATAATTAGCAGATGGTAGGAAAATATAATGATTACGCATATGGGCATAATATACATTATAAAACAACATGTGCATTATCTATATATGTAATGTATGTAATATACATACCTGTATCATTTTAATATTATAATAATAATGTATTATAATTATAATATTATTGTATTGTATAATACAACCAACTGCCAACAAAAAAACCCCCATGATATGCTCTTTTTTTTACTGATAGTTCTTGTCACATTATAAAAATAATGCCCATATTTCACTTTTTTATACAGGTATGGTCCATCCACATTTGCATACATAGAGTGTGTGTATATATATATAATTGCACAGACATATTTGCTTAAAGAGTTTAAGTCCTGTGTTAAACTGAAAAGAGCTGGATTGGGTATTTCCCAAATTTTGGGAGTGGATTTTCTTGGGAGTTCTCCCCAAACCATTTTCTATTGATACCTGTCACAACACAGATACTTTAACAGATGGACTGTCAGTCTGGAGAGAAAATTCAGTGGGGTGCCAGCTTGGGCTTTGTCTAAGGGAATAAAATTCTAGCTTTTACCTTGAGCTGCTTTCCTAAAAGTGATTTTTGTGATTTAAAAAGTATCACACCCTGAAAACTGTATGGTTTATTGGTTAGGAGCAGGAATTCCAACTCCCTCGTGACAGGGGAGCTGGAACCAGGTGATCTTTAAGGTCGCTTCCAACCAACACCAGCTTATGAGTCTACAAATTAAGAATTAACCAATTAACTACAATGAAAACCCAGCCTGGGCTCAGGACCTGCACAGACTAAAAATCACCTCCTGGCACTGATAAAAAGACTAAAAGCCTTTTTGCACCCTGCCTACTCCATACCCACCCGTGCCACACTAACTTTTACCTGTCAGTAGTTGTTCACATATCTCAAGCGTGCAGGCTGTTGGATTTGAGTCCTCAAATCATTAAATTTCCACAGAGAGCTGAAAGCAAGCCTGTAGAAATGCTCCTCTTTCATGCACCGTCTCCCACTCCTGGTTTTCCTTTCAGAAGGGATAATTAGCTTGGAAATGGTGTGAAAACCCAGAAAATTCTCGCTCTCAGCAGGCCAGAGCACAGGTAAGCACTGGCACAGGTTTTACTCCTGGACTTGATTTTTTTTTTCATTCCTGCTGGTGAGGGCCAACCATTCTGGTAACAAACCACCTTCTTCCAAGCTACCTTTATGTGGCAATGAAGGTGGATCAGGATTCCCTCCCCACGCTCTGCCACACACAACCTTTTGTTCATATGGTCACTTTCTAAATTACACGATGATTCCTTCCACATGGATATCTGAGGATCCCTGTACACCCACCCCCATGAGAAAACGAGGGAAAACAAAATGTTGTCAGCAGACTTAAACTCATGAGCTTCTTGTGATTTTACAGGATTCAGAGATGGTTGATAAACCCTGGCCTGCATTTTCTGCTTTCTGAGGGGGGATCTGCTTTCATTAGCACCACAGTAAATAAATCCCCCTAACCCTCCCCACTAAACTCAGCTATTTCAAGGCTTTCCCTGAAAGATTTCTTCATACTTTGTGGGACTCCCACTCTTCTGAACACATCCAGGGCAGTCAGTGCATGTCCCTGATGAGTTCTGCTCACTGCCACCAGCAGTTGATGGCCATAACAAAAGATTGTTACCCAATGGATTTTCCAAAATCACACATTTATATGGACTGGCTCTGGTGCCAATCGAGGCAATTCTGATCAGTGATGGGACAAACTCCTTGGAGCACAACATCAGCTGCTTGCTGACAAGGGGCACCCCATATACCAGCACCATCACACTGCAGGGCTGAAATCAGAGACAATTTATAGGGTGCAGGTTTTCCCTCACAACAGGCAGCACTCATCCCAGCAGGAGAGCCTGAAGCAGCAACTAACGAGCTGCTTTCCAAGTCTCCCATCATCTTGCACTGATGCAACTGAAAAAAAGATCTATGTATTCCCTTTCCAGATGAAACAGCATTAGAATGCTGTCTCCATGATCTGCTACAGCACCTCGTGATCCATGGCAAACACTGGATGGATAATGAAGCTGAAGGAAAACAATAAAATCTTACACATAAATCTACCCATCGAACTCTGAAGAAACATGGTGCAAATATAATTATTCACAAATGTGCCTCCAGCTATTTCTTTCATCTACTTTTCATTTATGAAGTAAAATGAATTGTGACAGCGCTGGGAAAAGGAAACTTTGCTTATTCCATATGGGCCAAAAGTCTAAAGCAGTCTTTGGTGACATCTGCACATAGCCTAAAAAGACTACTCCTGCCCAAAACTGCTCAGGGAAGGGGAGAGGTTAGTGGGGTGGAAAAGGGGACTCAGCCTTTATTCTCAAAAATTCCCATCTCCCATTCCAGACGAAACAGAAATTGCTCGTCACATTCTGGAAAACCATTCAGCATGAAAAATCACAGGGGCTGCAGCCTCTAACTGGCATTTCATGTCCCAGGTGCCATCCTCTGTCCCTGCTCACCCTGCTCACATTCAACAGGAATTATGGGACCAGACTGAAGATGGAGTACACTCATAAAAATACTGCATTTTTCAGGGGCTAAACTGCAGCGTTTGGGAGCAAAGATTCAATGGAGTGTGGGACAGAATCACAGTGCCCTGTAACAGGCCAGAAGCACTATTCTGCCTCAGGCAGGATCATTACCTCCCACTGCTCCAAAGATTTTTCAAGCTGTGACAATCTTTATCCCAAGCTATTACACCAGCCCGTCCAATGAGGCAGAACAGCCCCTAATTAAAGAGGACCAAAATGGGCAGGAATCACATGGATGTTGACATCCATGTGGAGCGTTATCTTTATGTGATGGGAAGAGTCATTTTATCTGCCCAGACTCCACAGAGCAACCAGCCAGCTGGAGAAAACATATGCTCAGAGGTGTGGAGGCCACACTTAACTCCTCACAAAGCAACAAGGTTAAAATCCAAAAGTTGATGTTGACCATTCTTTCCCCTCTGTATCTACTTGAGGGTGAGGAAATAAAAGATTTCTTTTTTAGGGGAATTATAGAATAATGGGATAGCCTGGGTTGGGAGGGACCTCAGGGATCACCCAGTTCCACCCTCTGCCATGGGCAGGGACACCTCCCACTGTCCCAGGCCGCTCCCAGCCCCAATGTCCAACCTGGCCTTGGGCACTGCCAGGGATCCAGGGGCATCCATAAAATTTCTGGGCAAGTTGTTACAGTTCCTCACTAAGCTCACAGTAAAGAATTTCTTCTAATATCAAACCTAAACCTACTCTCTGTCAGTTTGAAGCCATTCCCCCTTGTTCTTGTAAATTGTCTCTCTCTTCCCAGTTCCTTCAAGCCCTACAAAGCCACCCTGAGCTCAGCCCAAAGCTTCTCCTCTCCAGGCTGAACAATCCCAGCTCTGCCAGCCTTTCCTCCCAGCAGAGCTGCTCCATCCCTCTGCTCATCCTGCTGCCTCCTCTGGGCTCTCTCCAGCAGCTCCACGTCCTCCCTGTGCTGGGGACAGCAGAACCCCACCACCCTCCTGGCAGGGAGTTGTGCAGAGCCACAAGGGCCCCCCTGAGCCTCCTTTTCTCCAGGCTCAGCCCCTTTCCCAGCTCCCTCAGCCCCTCCTGGGCCTCCAGCCCCTTCCCCAGCTCCCTTCCCTGCCCTGGACATGCTGCAGCCCCTCCAGGGCTCTCCTGCAGGAGCCACAACTGGACACAGCCCTGGAGCACAGAGGGACAATCCCTGCCCTGCTCCTGCTGGACACACAATTCCTCATCCAGCCCAGGGGCCAGTGGCCTCCTTGGCCACAAACATCCAGCTTCTTCATTAATAAGCACAGGATTTTTCTCTAATTAGATTAGGAACAACAATAAATTTCCCTTCCTGCTCATTAGAAGTGCTGCAGGGTGAGATGCTCGTTTTGTGACAAGGACTCCATCCCTAAAGCTGTTCTTGTTTCACCACTCCCAAAAGGAACCCAGACATTCCAGGACCACCTTCCAGAGTCCAAGGCTCCCTGTTCTGTTTGTCAAGAGAGAGGCACTCGATGGTGGGGAATTACAGCTTTACACAAGGGGCTTTTGTTTTCAGGTTTTTGAAGGTGGAAGGTGCTTGAAGGGGGAAATGGAAAATCCACAAAGGAACCATCTCTGAAACTGAAAAGCAACCCCTGGAGCTCAGCAGTCTCCTGAGACTTCAAAAGCTCCATGTGAAAAAAAATAAAGGTTATCATTAATGATAAGACTAAATGTAATAGCTATTTTTATCTGAACTACACCAACTGGCCCTAGAATATCACTCAGAGCAAGCCAGAAATAATTAATATCATTTGATTCAACTGTAAATTACAATTTGGTATAAAGAACACGACCTTATTAGGCAACCAGAATCTTTTATTTTTCAAATTGACCTTTACTTTCAGAATATGGTGTTGCTATCTCGAACTTGAAAAATTAGTTTTGCTGCAGAAAATAATGGTTGTTCTTCTATATTTTTAAAAATGTTATTTCAGCATGAGGCTTTTGAAATGTCTGATTAATCTTTTTTTTTTCCTAGTTGTAATAATGTTTGAGAACAGGAATATTATTTCTGACATAAGATAAACGAAGTAGCACAAAAAATATGTACATTGGGATAACATAATGGAACAGAAAGGAATAGCAATAAAATTCAGTTTACAAAAATTGCATTCTCAAGTAGACTGTAGCCAACTACAGATGAATTGATTTTGCTCAACAATTAATATAGAGACAAATACTATTTTTCCTTAAATGCTAATATTATTTAAGCAATCATTCCTCATCCTCAAAGTAATTAATGGATCACTGCCAGCCTTTTAAAACTGTTTACAAACTCATAACTGATGCATAGATAGGTACATAATTCATGGGAGGCATTCTGGGAATGAAACTAGAGGCCCTAATTCACATTCCCACACGGAGATCAAACTTTGTGCAAGTTTAACTGGGAAGCTAGCAAATAAAAATGGCCATTTCAGCTCCATAATCTCATCTCATCTCATCTCTTACCAGCTAAAGCTGTGTCTAAGGAGTGCTAAACTGGCAAATTCAATGGGAGCATCTGGGAACTGAAAGGAAATGGTGCTGGGGATCAAGTGCTGGCACTGACACAGAATCACTGAATTTCCTGAGCTGGAAGGGACCCACAAGGACCATCGAGTCCAGCTCCTGTCAGGTCCCTGTGTCCCTGCAGAACGATGCTCCCCCAGCAGGGATATAACACACCCAGCCCTAAATCAGCTTTTCCTCCAGGTCAGGATGCCAAGATCCTCCCCACAAATTCAGCCCAGAGTTGTGGGAGTCTCGTTCTGAAGCTGCCCACGATGCCCAAGGCCCCAGCCAAGTTTTAAATGGCAATTGTTACGATGCGCACCATTTTAATTTCCTCTGCCATTTCCAGTCCTCATTTCCCCAGTTAAACACTGTGCCTTTAACCAGCTTTAAAGCTGCATTTCAGCAGTGCATGAAGCAGGCTGCCCTCCTGACTCTCTCCTCGACTGCTTGATTAATATATGATCAGTTATTTCCCTATTATGGTAGCATCCAGGCGCTCCCAGCCCGAGCTGGGAGCCCTAATGTGGTTACAAATGCAGAACAATAAATTCTTTTCCCCTCCGCCACCCCTCAGTGCTCTGACCTTTGCAGAAGTGTCTTCAGCAATAACGTTTAAAATAACAACAGGAGAACTTCCTCAGGGCTACCTCGACACCAGCACATTATCCGAGGCCCCAGCACAGCCCAGGCATCATCCACAGCTTCCCTAAATATCTGAGGGTTGGTGCACAGCCACGGGCATGGCTGGGATTGCTCCAGACAGACTCTGCCGAGGGACTGTGGTGGCAGAGTGTGGGACCCCCGGGGTGTTGAGGGAAAGAGAGTTTAGCCCTTTTGATTTAAGCCATGCTGCACCACTTTGCATCAAAACCATACAAAAGGCTCTAAACCCATTTTGTTTCCTAAGAGGGATGGTGCCCCCAGCACTTCCAAACGCTTTGCTGCTCCAGATTGCAAAGGAAATGCTTCGAAACGAGTTGGCGCTTGCTGTTAATTGTGGGATGACCGACAGTACCTGACAGCACTCACCAGGAAAAGAGAAAACAGAGGATTTTATCTTCCAGTGTGGCACTGTCTCCCTTGGCTTTGCTTTCCAGGGATGCTCCCTCACCCCACCACCCACCCTGAAGAGCAGCTGGGGAAGAAGCTGGGAGAAGTGGCAGCGATCACAACATGCCACACAGGAGTGGCAGGAGAGGGGGATCAAATCTGTGCCTGCCAAAGTGACAGCAGCTGGGGAAGGTGGCACAGGTTACAAAGCAAAACCTGTCAGTCACAGAAAGGAGAGGAATCAATCAAAAGCACCACGGTATGGAGTCAGAAGATTTTTTTTTCCACACACAAAGAAGAGTGAGACTTTGCCCTGCTCATCTTCAAAGTGGAAAATTAAGGGCATTTTCTTGGAGTCACTGGATACCAGCATATCTGTTAGCAACTAATGAGAGGCTATTTTAACTTTACAGGGTAATTTTAATAAAAACTACTTTATGAGCACTTGGAAAGTCACAGTGAGAAAACACTCTCCTCTTGTAAAATCCATCAGAGGTTTTAATTACAAATGACTTAATCCCACGCTCAGAGGTGCACAGTGTAAGGTACAGGAACTGAGCTTTGCCATTCAATATCACATTTTTAAGCAAAGGAGATACTGCAGAGAAATTCTTCCCTATGAGGCCCTGGCACAGGGTGCCCAAGAGAAGCTGTGGCTGCCCCTGGATCCCTGGAAGTGCCCAAGTCCAGGGCTTGGAGAATCCTGGTCTAGTGGACATTCCCTTCCTATGGAAGAGGTGGTTGGAACAAGATGAGCTTGAAGAACCCTTCCAATCCAAACCATTCTACGATTCTATTTCAGTGTCTCCTAAGCCTTGTAAATATTATCAGTAAGAAGCTCTTGCTTTACTGCACAGATTAAGTGCAAGAAACAAACAACTTTAATAACAGCCAAATAGTGCAGCTTTTATTTGCACAAACGTGGGCATTGCTCCATGATGTGACAGGATAATTAATTTAGCACAATCACACCACTAAAAAAGCCACTGCTTTAATACATGTACCATGTTTTTTTTAACATCTTGTGCTACCAGCTGGTTTGGGGATGCTTGTGGAGGCAACTAGTCAATAATTGGGTAGAAGTAGAGCTTCTGAGGTTAAAAATGCCCAAGGAAGTACCAAACCTGCTCCAAGACATTCTTTTAGGAGAATGTTTGGCAAAAGAAAGTTTGTCACCCCTCCATAAAACCAAACTCATCCCTTCAGGAGAGCCCCAGAGACGTGATGGATATAAAACCCAGGCTTCTGGAGCAGCTCCAAGGTAGTCCAACCTGAGCAAAGACCAGGAAACTCTGATGGACATCGATTTACCATGGAACTTGGCCTGCCAGTGGGTCTCACATGCTCCTGCATCACTTGGCTTTGTCACTTCTGCTCCAGCATCCACAAGTGCAGCCAGAGTGTTGGAATGATTCAGTCTGACCAGAAGTTTTACTCGGTGTTCCACAGAATGAAATTTTCTCACAAAAGGTACAGAATTTTAACATCCCTGACTCCTGAAAACAGCCACCCAGCTGTAGTTTTCCACCGCAAAGCAAAGAAATCCCGTTGCAGGAGGGCTGGTTCTAGGAAATTTCCACTGTTTTCTTTTGCTTGGGCTGTTACCCGAACGGAATCATTAATTCGAGTTTACCGTGTCTCCACTGAACGCAAAAAGCCACATTCTCTGTTTATTTCCCCTGCAGGCTGGCTTGCTTAACTTTCTTAGGAAGAGAGGAGGGGCTCCTCAGGAGAATGTAGGATTAACACTGAAACAGCAGCACAGGGGGAGATAATTTAAGATCCAGTGGCAATGAGGCTCTGACAGAGGATGAGAAGGAACTGAATGCTGGAGGGTACTGTCAGTGTGTTCCAGGCTGTCTTGCCCAAGAGCCACTTGGAAAGCCACGTTACATGTTCTGCAGAAGCTCATTAAGCCAAATATTGCAAAACCAGATTCTAGGTAAAAAGCTCTGGACAATTCCTAGGCGGAAAAAAAAAAATCCTTAATCTAACTTAGAATCATTTAGGTTGGAAAAGATCTTTGAGATCATCAAGTCCAGAAGTAAAGGAAGCCAAACTTGCAGGTTTTTAGAAAGACACCAATGAAGATAAGCAAGGATTCCAAGGGTGCAATTCCAACGTTTTTTGGACAGCATGAATCTCACCTTGAATCCCCTTCCTATACTGGTTAGTTCTCTATTAGTTGTAAAGGCAGCTCAGAGGGACTGGTTCAGATGTAGATACTGTTCTTTAAATGAGTTACATTGCCTGAGCCTGAGTGGTGCCTGAACTACACACTGTAGAATTTCAGATGAACACACTTATCTGCTATTTCATGAGAAATTCTTTCTCACCAAATGAATTATTTAGCCCTTATGAAAGGTACTACACTGAAACTGCAGCAGCTAAGAAATCTCGTTTGCTCCAGGAAGGAAGAAAAGAAAATAAAGGTAGGCACACCTTCTCACACAACTCCATCCATGTGCTCTGGTCCCATGGGATGGAGAAGGAGGGAACAGCTCACCTTCAACAGAGGGTCAGAATGAACATTTGTTCCCTCTGCTGAGATGGCCAGGGAAGCTGCCAGTCGTGCAGCTGATCTGGATCCTCTCATGCTCCCTCAGGAGCTGACTGAACAGTGTGCATACACTTTTCTTTTTATAGAAATATAGTTGAACAGACAAAAAAAACCTGCATCAGCACCTCTCGCTCTCCTTTCAATTTAATTCAGAGATAGTGAATTTTTGTGTACACTGTGTGCCTTTATGTGTACATCAATAAGACTCCTTCTATACCTCTAATAAGGGATTACAGCTAACACCACGACAAGCAATATCAAATGCTTCATGTGAACAAGCAGCCAAATGACAGTTTCTGTGAGAACTGTAATTGAATTCACCACCTACAGCAAACACCAAGCCTCTGCTCTGCTACTTAGCCGAGAATCAGCCAGGTGATGGCTGCTGCCATCCTGAAGGGTGGAGGTGCTCCAAGGAACCTTGCTGCACCCAGCATGTGGCAAAGGCAGCCAAAACAGAGCTGAGAGTGCAGGAGGAATAAAACATGGGAGTCAGATGTGCTGGGTGGCCATCTGCAGAAGAGAAGAACCCTTCAAAAGGCATTGGCATGATGCTCATGGCTGAGCCAAGCTGAGGAACACTGACATGAGAACGGGATCTGCATGCAGAGCTCAGAAAAACACAGTGACCACCTCCTGGTGCAGCTCCCCAGCACGGTGCACTCAATAGAGAATTCAGATTTCACAGCACAATTACACTCACGTGTTCCTTACGTGCCAAAGCACACAAGTCACTGCTTCATCATTCCTTAAGGGAAGAAATACAGCCCCAGCACACATCCTTGCCATGTCTTCTTCTTTCCCCTCCCCTGTTGTGGAAACTGATGCTGAGGTGGACACGACTACTGGCTCTGAGGCAGAACTGGAGCACAGCTCTGCTCTTCCACTAATTTCCTGTCCCAGAGTAATAGAAAAGACCTTATTGTCACATAGGACAATTTACTGTTTAGCATAAGGGAGTAAAAGATGGCAGTGAACAGATCCTATAAAAGAGGGGGAAATGAATCCAGAAGGGCAAGGTGTCCTTCTGAGCAGCCTGTTCATTACCTAAAGGCACTTACTCTACTGGGAGGCATAGCCTGAAATTCTAACAAGTCAATACCAAAGCTCTACGGGATTTCTTGTCCCTGCCTTTAGCCTCTGTGTTTATTGAGTGAGGACTGATGGTTGTAGGGTAATTTAATTTTCCAAGCCTTTCCAAAGCAGAGAAGATAATGAGCAAAGTCGGGCTCCAAAGACACTAGACAGTACTTCAAACCCTGCTTCTGCATATTTTCCCCCTTTCCTTCATCTCATAAAAAAACAGAATTCCAAACCTTCTAGGTCCTAGGCACTGACTCAGCAACATCCTCTTTTAAACTCGATGCTATTTCAGATAAAGGGTGGAGGGGTTGTTCTCCCCTAAGAGTGCAGTTCTGTGTTCTGACAAGCATCTGACAAGCATCTGACTAAAGTGTAGATCATTAAGGCTGCCTTGCAGTGGGCTTATTCTCAGGTGTGTAGCAAGGAGGAGTATCCACCTTTTTATAGCCCGTGTATTGATTAATCACACCCACACACCTTATTTTTTTTTTTTTTAATGTGGGTAAAAGCAAGCATGTTTTTCCAATAAAGCCCCTGCGGAAGGAGAAAGCAGGTCCATATTCTGAGCTCTTTATCTACATCAGGAGGTTATGGAGCAGGGAAGTGAAAATGGTCTCATTATCCTGACAGATGGTGCACTTAACAAACCCACACAGAACACTGAGGACACAAAGGAAGGTTGTACGTGCTGGAAGCCTGGTGCATTTCGGAGCTGCCAGCCAAGTGGTGTGTAAGGTACCACACTGGCCCTTCAGCCTTGCTGCTTTCCAGTCCTCAGAGCTGGAACAAATCCCTTTTGTCATTCCCTGCCTCCTTCTCCAGAAGGGACTGTCACCCTTTTTAATCCTCCCATCCTGCAACATCTCAAAGGAAGCTCAGAAAGTTTCCTCTGTAACTTCAAATTCTTTTTTCAATGCAAAAACATGTTAAGGCACAACAAATCAAAAAGCAAGCTTTATTAATATGAGCTGTCTAGAAGAAAAGGAGGGTTCCTATTCATCTTACCTTGGTTTTCACCTCACTAAGTTTTCACCTGGTGCCTTTTAACAACGGCTATTTAAAATCAATTTTATCAGAAGGAGTAGCCATTGATTTAGCTAAGTGCTGCAATTGCAATTAGAAAGTTATTAAACCCTGTGCCAGATAGACTAATTGACATGAAAATCTAACTGGAAGCCAAGGGATAAAGGTTTCTCTCCTTGCTTCACCTGTAAGTTTATTGCACACATAAAGCTATCTTAAAAGAACATTCAGGTTGCAAAGTTGAACACGAGAAAGTTACTAAATGACAAAATGAACTGATACCATTAGGCCAAATTAACTGAATCCTTGAGTGGACTGGACAACTTTAATTTTTGACATTGAAACTTTCATGGTCTTAGGAGCACAGTGTTTCCTAGATTTAAAGCCAAAAAAAAATGTATTTTGATGCAACATATGGACACCCACATGGCTCCTCAGCACAGCTGCTTGGAACTGTTAAATCCAACACCAGTTTTAATGGAGTAACTGGCAAGGGTGGGAGGTTGCTGTCCTGTTCCTGAATCAGCAGGAAAGAGAATGAACATGACTACATTTTGGGTGTGTGAAAAACACAATTCACTTTTGTGTAAAATTTCTAAGTTTAATAAAAATAAAAATAAAATAGACATTTAGGAGACAAAAAAACAAAGCTTTTTCGGCCGAGGTGCTGAAATCACCAGCAGCGAGATCAGCACGCTTTCCCTCTTCAGATCCTTTGTTTTAAGGACCTCTGTGTTACATGTTTAAAATAAGCTAATGCATGATTCAAATATTCATGTTGGTTTCAAGATCCCCCTAAATATACAATTTATCTGTAGGATTCCACACAGTCTGGGGGGATGTTGTGAATCCGTCTTCTGAATAGTCAAACTTGTAAAGGATCGATTGTCTTTCTAATCTCAGGAATGCCAGACATCCCTTCTGTCTTCTATCTAGCTGAAAGGTTAAAAAAAAAATACAACCCCCCCCAATCTCTACTTAGTTACAATCTAAGAATATTCATTTATCACATTTTTCAAATTCTATTAATAAAAGAACATACAATACAACCTTCCCATATTTATACCTAAAGCAATCATCTTACTATATGCAAAAAGCCAACTCTAAAACATGTATTTATAACAGGTGGGATTCATAAAGCTGATGGGAAAGGAACAATGGGAAAACTCTGATGCCTTCAGATGTGGTGGCTGCTCCTGTGCCACCTCCTCTGCCCCAGCTCAGGGCCAGTCCCAGCTCTCCCCCAGCCTCGATGGTCACCACAGCTCCCAGCAGACCTCAACAATGTCTTCATTTGGCTACTCCTGCTCCCCAGAACTGCACCAGGACATTCCCTAACCTCAACATTCCAGCCCAGCCCCTTCCCACACCAGCCAACTCCTGCTCTCCCCTCCAGTTCTCACATCCCAGTCCGTATTCTTCCCTCCCAGTCCCAGATCCCATCCCAAAAGTATCAAACCCTGCCTAATCCTCTGTGGTTCCAGCTTCCTGGTGAGACCTATTGAACTCCTTTGTCATTCCATCCTCTGACCTCCCTGCTTCAGCTTCTGGGACCCTCTGCTTCCAAGGACAGAGGCAGATTTTTTCCTAAGCAATTGTGATGTTTTGGGAGCACAGAAAGGGCACGACCCTGCCCTTGGCTTCAGCTCCTGGCCAAAGCATTGCTGAATGTAGCAGCAATTAAGGAAAACTATGATTTCCTTAAGCCTTTCAAAGCCAGTGTTGGTTTAATTGCTTTAGTGTTTACTATTTGGCTCAGCGATGTTGAGTTTTCACGGAAAAAAAAATAATTAACTGCTTCACTGAACTCACACAAATGTAAGGCTTGTCCTTCTAAACATTTATAACTTGGCCTCTGTAACAGATAGAAAAGTCACATCCCAGATGACAAATCTTACATTTCTGCCCAAAATGACAAAGACTCAAAGCAGTCAAACAAAAGGCCACCAGAAATTGTTTTTAATTTCTTGATGTGCTAACATTTTGCTCAAGCCTCATTTTTGGAAACTACTGGAATGACTTTGCTGAACCCTTCCAAAATAATTCTGCTTGAGGCAAGCAATCAAAATGACAAATTTCAGCCTGAGCAATTGGATTTTGGCAAGGTTGTGTACAACTGAAAAGGGAGCTTTTAACCAGCAGAGTTCAGCAGCTGTTAATCGGCCTTGCCACCAGCCTAGATTGCAATAAACAAAATAAGTGCATATAATACCCATGAAGGAATGTAAACTAAACAAAATAAAAGTTATGGATAGCTGGAAAACCTTTAAAAGGGATCAAAAGCAGAGGGTGAATGTTACTCTGCTGGTGTTTTGAGAGTTGCCAATGATTTCTTGAAGATTTAAGCAGGGGAAAAAATTGAAAACAGTTGAGTCACTTAAAATGATTACATGGAAGACAAGAATTAATCTGAGTACTGCTTTACACATTCTATGTTGAGGATTTCTCTCGACTTATCTCTGCTACTCATTTAAAAATTCTCTAGAAAACATTTTCCCTTGTGTGAATTTAAACCCTGAAGGGCACTTTTTAAGGTCTGTCTGGATTTACAGACATGTCATATTGTCAATAAAGCTGTTCAGAAACAGCATCTGAGCTGACACACACGGCTGGCCAACCTCAGATCATCTCTCCAGCCTGTGTTTTCTGATCTAGAGAGATCCACTCTTCCTCCCTCTGTTTCTGAGGATTACAAGGACATGAGCTTACAAGCACCTGGAAGAAGGACCAAACCTTTCATGCATCTGCTCAGCTTCAGGAAACACAAGATGGGTTGGTGCAAGGAAGGACTTAAGAGTTGGGACTCACATCCCTCACTGCCTCCCAAGTGCTGGCATGTGCAGAATGCACAGGATACAGCACACCCCACTCCCAGTTCCACTAAAACCCACCTAATTGTCTTTACTGCTTGAATTTTAGATCTGGATGTAAACAGAACAACTAATTTTTTTTGTTCCTTTTTTGCTCAGGAAACCCAAATATTTCTTTCTTTCTTTCCTTCCTTCCTTCCTTCCCTCCTTCCTTCCTTCCTTCCTTCCTTCCTTCCTTCCTTCCTTCCTTCCTTCCTTCCTTCCTTCCTTCCTTCCTTCCTTCCTTCCTTCCTTCCTTCCTTCCTTCCTTCCTTCCTTCCTTCCTTCCTCCCTTCCCTCCCTTCCCTCCCTCCCTTCCTTCTCCTTCTTCCTTCCTTCCTTCCTTCCTTCCTTCCTTCCTTCCTTCTTCCTTCCTTCCTTCTTCCTTCCTTCCTTCCTTCCCTTCCTTCCTTCCTTCCTTCCTTCCTTCCTTCCTTCCTTCCTTCCTTCCTCCCTTCCTCCCTTCCCTCCCTTCCCTTCTTCCTTCCTTCCTTCCTTCCTTCCTTCTTCCTTCCTTCCTTCCCTTCCGTCCCTTCCCTCCTTCCCTCCCTCCCTTCCTTCCTTCTTCCTTCCTTCCTTCCTTCCTTCCTTCCTTCCTTCCTTCCTTCCTCCTTCCTTCCTTCCTTCCTTCCTTCCCTTCCTTCTTTTTTGTTACATTAAAAACTGCTTTTCTCTTACTGGTGTTTCTCTCCTTCCAGGTGACTCCTCACCTGGCCCTTGCTGGGAGGAGGGAAAGGCTGGGAAATTTTTGTGAGACTGGAGAGGAATGAGAAACTTCAGGTGAGGGTCACTATGACCCCAAATTAGAGCATTAGTCAGGAACATTCTTTTTGGCAAATGAATATTCTTTACTAACGACCCAGACTGCAAATTTACCTGGGAAAACAGGAGGGGAAAGTGGGCAGCTAGAGGGAGAAGAAGCACTTGACCTGGCTGTACTGAAGAGACACGAAATTCCCTAGGGGAGGAGAAGGAATGAGAGGCGAGACAGAAAAATGAGGGAGACAGGAAGAGAGACAGAGAGAGAAGACCCTACTTGTGGAAAAGATGAAAGGCAAACCTCAGGTTTTATGAAGAAAGTAAGGAATAACTGACTTGACTCATCATAGCAGCATGGCCTACCTGGCAGGAAATTTGGAATTATCCCAGAGCACCATTGGCTTCATCCCACTCCCATGGGCACATTCACTTGTTGCCTGTAACAAGGGGTCTCAGTGGCAGGAAAATATCTACTTACACAAGCCAGTGACTGGTTAAAAGCTTCAATATTGTGAGTGAATGTCTCTTGGGCCTTGCAAAAACCAGCAGAAACCACTGCCAGGAGAGCTCTGGCAATGTTCACCATGGCTCTGAGCGTTTTCTAGTGCTCACCTCAATCTGTGCAGCCTCTCCTGACAAGCAAAATGCAAAACTTTCTTCTTTTTTTCTTAACCAAATTGATCAGATTTTCTCCTGAAAACAACTCGCTGGTGGGGGCAGAACACCCTGGGGTTTTTTGAACTGCCAGGATTGAAAATCCACATTGCTTTTTGTTTTGTTTTCTGGCACGCTTGGCCAAGCTTATCAAGTGTTTTGTCACATTCAGACAGCATCACTTACAACAACAAAAGGTATCCCTGACACCAGCAAAGGAGGCTGGCAGCTCTGGGCTGCATCACTCCCTATCTCAGCAATTACATTGAAATAAATAAAAATAAACTAAGCCTTTTGCTGCCAGGCCAGAACCCACACAAATACAAAGAAGAATAGAAGCAGCTGCTCTCTAACTCAGCTCAGGTTAATTGTTGGTTTCTAGTCTGCAAGTTCAGTCAGGAAATTCAGCCCCAAATATGCACCATAGTGCTACAGAACCCTGCAGGAAACAGCTTCAGCCACAGAAAATTACTGTGATGTCCAAAGAGTTGTAGGAGAGTCAAAACAAAGGTCAAATTTATGGTAGTTATAAAACCTTTTCATGCCAAATGTTAAGTAAATTTGGATATATTTATAGTTTGGAGAGGAAAATAGTAACTTCTTAGAGGTCTCACATAGTACCCACTCAAAAATAACAGCAGTTGTGGATGTGCTTGTATTTAATTTCATTTAAACTTGAAACTTAGAACCAAACTGAGTTGGAATTACAAGCTCACATAAACAGTTTCATGGGGAGAAACTACAAAGCACTGGTATCCCTTGATGCAGCTTTCTTTGCTGGCTTCTTTTGTGTCCATCATCTTCTAGTGCAAGAAGAAAAAGAACTAATAAAAGGAAAGAAATAAGTATTCTAATTCCAACTCAGTCTGGACTTCAGCCAGTCCACCATGTAATAGCAAAAATGCTAATGTTAGCTGCAGTAATCTTCTTAAGATGATGAATAGAGACTAAAATTCTACTCTAACTCTGCTGCATCCAAGAACAGCTTCTAGACTGTGTTGTTCCCAAGGTTTGCCCGTGGCATGGGGAGGAATGGGGGGAAGTGCCAAAAATTACATTTCCTTTTTGATGTTCTTCCATAATGGAATGGTTCTGGGCTGAGGAACCTCCCGAGGATTCCATCTCATGACTTAAGTCTTTTGCTTTTTATTTCTGTGGTCCCTCCTGTGAAAACCATAAATACTTAAACAAGAATTGTGACACTTTTCTCTGGCACAGCTCTGGAAAAGCTTCAAAGAGGTCCAGCAAGTGAGAGCAGACAATGTCCACCAACCCTCCCACACCTGGTCCCGCTGGGCAAATGGCACAGGAATATACACTGTTGTTTATGGGTCATTAATCTCCAAAGTTCTTCCCACTGGGGTCTAGAGAAGCTATTTCTTTCTCTTGAATTTGACAGAGGAAGGAATTTCAGCCAAATAAGTTTATCTGAGATGAGACCAAGTGGTCTGATGGAGAGAATGATTGATTGGCAAAGCCAATGTCTCACCCTCTGCTGACAGCATCCATCACCCTTTGACAGAAAAGGTCCAAACCTCTACATCTTCCATTTGTCTTCTTACCTTCTTAGCTAAAATAAGCCAGGAATGCTTTTTCCCCCAGTTTCTCCACATCTCTGTCTGCCAGAGGCAGACCTCACACGAGAGACACAGAGATCTCACCAGAGACATGGAGTTTTGTTGTGAACAGATTCATTGGAAAGGTCACCACGAAATTTCTGCCAGTGACAAATACAGCCGTCTGCTTGATGAATACAATCATTAGGTGAGATTAAAATAAACATTTTCTGCTAGTAATTATTCTGCTGGCTGCTAGACCCAGAGGTGGCTGCTTCAGGACACCAAACAGCCTTGGATCCAGCTCAGCTCTGTCTCAATGTCCTTCCCTTGATGGGTTCTGTCCCCAGAGAGGTGAAAAGAAGGAGGTTGCCTGATCCTCACCTGTGCTGTATGAACTTGGGTAAGCCAGGATGGGGGATTCTGTGCTCCCATCACTCCTCAGGATGGGATTCAAATGCAGCTGGAGGTCTGGAATACACAAAGGTGTATCCACATCTTCCCTCAAAGGTACCACACCTGATAGCCTACACTCAGCTCTGAAATCAAAGGCCAGAAGAATCAACAATTTCAGGCTTAATTATTCTCACCTCTGCCACCCTCTCTGTTTGTTTTGTTTTACCACACAACAAAGGATGTAGCTCAGAATCTTCTCCATTCCTGTAGCCCAGAATTTTCTCCATAGGCTAATCCCTGTTTCTTGTCAGACACCTGGGTCAGAAAGTCTCTGTGGTGTGGAAGGAAGGAAGGAAGGAAGGAAGGAAGGAAGGAAGGAAGGAAGGAAGGAAGGAAGGAAGGAAGGAAGGAAGGAAGGAAGGAAGGAAGGAAGGAAGGAAGGAAGGAAGGAAGGAAATAATTTGGTTTCCTGAGCAAAAAACGAAAAAAAATTAATTGTTCTGTTTACATTCAGATCTAAAATTTGAGCAGTAAAGACAATTAAGTGGGTTTTAGTGGAACAGGGACTGTAAATTTTAGGTGTCCATCGGTATGAGATCTTTTACTTAGATTAGTAGCTGCAGTGATAGTTACTGTTGGATTAGCCCAGGCACATAATGAATTCCAAAATCCTGCAGTAACGTGCTGTGCTCCTGGCTATTAGCCTGGGTTTTAATTAGTTTGTGCTAATGAATATATTTGTACATGTCCATCTTTTATTGGCAGCTTTTAAAGGAGTAGTAAATTGGTCACTGTGGAGTGCCAGTGTTTCACTAAAACCTAAGGAATAATTAATGCTTTCTCCACCTAGAGTCAACCAGCAGTCTCAGGGGGTTTTAGGTATAAATTAGAATGAAAGATGAGATACTCAAAATACAGTTAGAGAACTCATTCATCAACGGTGATTAAATAATGTCACTGTGAGACCCTGGAGAAGTGCTGAGAGCTGATTTCCAGCTCTGGAATATCTTCACCATCTCCAAGGGCTGCCAGAGCACCCTGCCCTATTTTTTTTTCCACTGTGACTTTCAAAATGCCTTTTCCATATCCGGTGCTACCCAACTTTCTTCTGTTCTTGGAAATTCCTCCATGGAAAGTATGTATTTTTCTCAGTCTTTCCTATTCACTGTGGGCTGGGGGGAAAATGAACCAATACTAAGAGTGCTTGGCTAAAGCAAATCCTTCCATGGAATCCAGTATTCTGGCTAACAAAATCCTCAAGCCAGAAAATATTTTGTTGTTCTCACGTCCATATTTCCACAGAGAAAATGGCTGTGAGAGCTGGAACAAGGTGGTCAGGGTAAGTCAAATCTGAATAAGGATTTCAGTTAATTATCCAGGTACAAACCAGGCATTCTGAAATACCCTGCCGAGCATCCACTTAACTCCAGAGATAGACAAAAACCTCCTATATTTATGATTTATTTTATTATATTCTTTTTATTATTTTGTAATAGCAGTATTACCCACAAATTCCTCAGCCTTGAGAGAGCTAAGCAAATTAGAAGCCTAAATCAAATTAAGATCTATGAACACCAGGCTCTGCAGAGGAGGTCATTCTGATAAACACAAAAAAAAAAAAGTCACCAAAAACTTTTCTCTGTTGAGAACAAACAGAGTTTTAGGTCTCTCACACAGATGTGCACCCAAAGAGCCAGACATGAAGAATTTCACCCCAAAACTACAGAGGCACAAGAACTCAAGACACTTAGGGGGTGACTTTGAGACACCCTCTCTTCCCTTGGACAAGCAACCTAAGCATTTTATATAAGGTCCTGAAAATACTCTGAGCACAGGGACTGAAGGTGAAGTCTGGGTCTGATGCAGCACCTGCTTCCTTCCTGCTTGTTGTTCTGGCCACCAGTCCACCCAAGGACCACATTTTCATCATGTCTGTAACACTCCTGCTGTTCTAAATTCTGGTGCCTGCTTACACAAGGGAGCCTGATAACACCAAATTACAAGCTAATTTTGGAGCATCGAGCTAAGTGCCTGAAGACAGCTGTGTGCTACAAATTAAAATCTTAAAAACCTTCAGAAAAAAAAAATATGATTAATCATTTACCGATTGCTAACGGAGGAGCTCTTAAGTAGGAAAGTATTTTCATTCCATTTACAAATCCAAGAAGAAAGAAGAAAGAAGAAAGAAGAAGAAAGAAAGAAGAAAAGAAAAGAAGAAGAAGAAAGAAGAAAGAAGAAAGAAAGAAAGAAGAAAGAAGAGAAGAAGAAAAAGAAGAAAGAAAAGAAAGAAGAAAGAAGAAAGAAGAAGAAGAAAACAAAAGCCTGTGGTGTGAAGTAAAGCAGGTCTGTGTACAGTCATGTGTGTACAGCCAAAAAGAAAAGTGATGTTTCCACAACAGTAAATCCTGGTAACCACTGTTGGGCATTGATTGTGTTCCTCTTTCATTTTTCACTTCCCCTAAATTAAAAAAAAAACTATGCTGCTCAGCTATATGCACCTCTTGTAGCCTTTTAATCATCTGTTGTTAGTGTCGGGGAAGGAATGTGGAGAGATGAATCTCCAAGCTGTGCCAGTCAGCCCAGCTCCAAGGATTCCCCATGTGAATATTCCAGCTCCCATATCCCATTGACTCCAATCCTGACACACCCCAAACCACCCTTGATGATGCAGGGGCAGATTCATTCCAGAGGCAACTTTATAGGTGTTACCAAGATTATTGAGGGGCTGGCTTGAGCTGTGTCCTCCTCTCGGGTTAGGCTGGTCACCCGAGGTGAGGGTGGTTCTTGTCTTCTGCCCTCAGGAAAGCCCCAAGCCGACTGCACAGACAACACAGAGTCTTCTGAAGTGCCTTTTCCAAGGTTTCCCTTTTGTTTATTATTTCTTATCACTTCAAGTTTCTCTGAGCCCGGCAAAGGTCTGAACAGCAAGGGCAACAGGTGATGACTCCCCCCTTGATGTGGGCTCACCTCTTTTTATACAGATAATTATGTACAAATTATTTACAATTACAAACCAGTATTTGCACTCTATACTGAACAGGTTACTTCTATACTAATCCAATCCCTCTAAAGCTGCTTGGTGCCACCATCACTGCAGAAGATGGAGACGAAGAAGAAGGAGAAGACCCCAAGGCACTGCCCAGAATCCTCCATCTTGTCTCCATTCACCCCTATACTTGAAACCCTAAATGTGAAAATAATACTACTTTTTACCACCCTTTGTGGCTTGCAATTCTTCTCTCAATGTTGGAAGTCTTTCCCATGGACTAAAGTCAAGGCCTTACCTTTCTGGTCTCTGTGCCAGGGTCTGTAACCTGTACAGATTCCAGACCTCCCTGTACAGGTTTTAAATTTTTCTGTGCAGGTTCCTGTCTGTCCAGGGTATCCAAAGGAATGCCCTGGACTCCCACATCCTCCCTTTGGGTCAGCATCAGCACCAAAGCAGAACTAAAGGCTCCTGCTCCCAAAAAACCACATTTTCCAAGCAGTGCACATTTGTGGAAGCCAGCCAGTTACGTGCCAGTCACAGAAAGCAAGCTCCTTCTCCCTGGTGCACAGTCAGGCAGCTCACTGGTAATTACAGGCTGATTTCCAGAAGAAATATGGCACTTGTCAAAGGCATCATTTCAATTCTGTCTTTCCTCGTTAACACTTGATGGGAACTCCAGCATATTTATGATTCATCCAAAAGGCAAAACCCACCAGCATCACCACAGCTTTATTTTCTTTTGCTTAATTTAATTTTTTCTTCATTTCTAATCACTGACTTCTTTTTTTTTTTCCCCTAATGACCTTGGCTGATTTTCCAGAGAGTTTCTCAGAAAGGAGCTGGGGCTACCATCAGCTTTCAGGTGTTCAAATGCTCACTTGAATGAGGCACCTCATGATGACTTCCCTGGGCTTCTCCTGATCTCAACATTGCAGGAATGCTGCAGTTCTACTGACTTTTACCTCCTGCAAAGGAGCAGACTGTGAGGGACCATATAGAAATATATATAACTCCTATACATGTGTTCATCTCTCACATTTTTAGAAATGCAGCCGGATTTTTGGATGCACTCAGTTTGAGAATCCACACAGGCACACAAGGTTCCCAAGCTGTGTGCAGGCACTGTGTGCAAAACAAAGATCCCATAAATTAATCAAGTTGTTCTCCTGGCAAGCTGGAAAGAAAGAGGTGGACCAGGGCAAGAATTGTTATTGTTATCTCTATTTTTAAATACTTGGAAGACTCTCAGTTACTGTGGTGGGGAGGACCATATAAGTACCTAGACAGATTCATTGGTAGCACAAGTATTAAGTGTGAAGATCCTCCATATCAAAGTTAATAGGAGCTTTATATTTTGAAATAAATTCCCATTTTTAAGTCCTCAAAAAGCAGGTTTAAAAAGCTGATTTTTTTATTCTATGCTTGTGCTATTCTGCTTCATGTCTTCTTATCCTTGTGGGACTTCTGCATTAAAAAATAAAAGAAAAAGAAACCCAAAAGATGCAAGAAAAAGCTGCATAATTAACATTATACAGTAACATAATGACAGACATCCTTCATGTGGATAGTGCTTTGTTCTTTGTGTGGGAAGATGGACTTATTTGGGAGTCATGAGAGTGGTTATAAATCATACACAAAATGAAAACTTGTGGGGAATTCCAGAGCCAGGGCACAAGCCAGACTACAAGAGCACCGCTGTTAATTGATGAAACTTTTAATAGAATTTTTTTAAAAGATGCTTTTGCTTAAACTTTTAAAAAATGAAAGCTCCTCGTTACCAGATGAGGTGTAGCTGTAATGCACAGTGTCAAAGCTAACTAGATAACACAAAAATAAGAACAATATTACTTTTTCAGAAGTATTATTTCACTTTAGATCCATTGATTAAACTCCCCAGAGGCTCCTCTCCATGAAACCAGATGGTCACTGCACATGGACAGGCACACGTGGGTGTAGGTGAAGTTTCAGTGCAGAAGGTGCCCACATTATCTCAAACGCACATAAAAATCATCACTTTAGAAGTTTTGTTGTGATAAACACCAAAAACTGTTGATCAGAGAATTTTAGTGAACAATCCTTCATCACCCCAAATAAATAAGCACACAGCATCCCTCTGGAGAGGACTCATGCTCCATCCCTGGCCTCCAGAAATGGAAATTCACCTAGGAGAGGAAATAAAGTTCATGTATAATTCCCTTCTCTTCCTCTCAGCATCCTCCCCAGGGAAGATCTGTGAACAATCCCAGAGCTTTGTTATTAAAGGCTCAATCTGCCTTTAACTGAGCCCTGCTGGCTGCTGCAGGGATGGGCTCATTCCTTGGGCACATTCCTTGATAAAAACACCAGGATGGGCAGAGGAAGAGAACCAGGCCAGGAGAGGACCTGAGACACTTTGGGTTTGGTTCTGGGCAAACTTTAAGTGCAGCTGTCCCCAGGCAAATGCCTAAACTGCAACTCAGCAGTTTCCTGCAGTGTTTTTGCCATGCCTTGAGAGATGAGATTCATCTAGAACTGTTCACTTGGGACTTTTTCTCCTCTCATCTGATCCACCCTCAGCTACAGATCACAGTGTTGAGTTCTCACAGGATTTTGACACCTCTCTCTGAGCCCGAGTGATCTGTACATGACCGAACACAACTTATGTAACCATGCTGAGGGTTCAGACACTTTTGGATTTAGGCTCTGTGAAGGTGTTATGGTATTTGGTGGTTGCAGACACGTCTGGGAATGTTGCTGAGGCACAGACTTTTTATTTTAAGAGATGTGGGATGAGGTACAACAAATCATTCTCATTTCACTTCCCAAATCCCCACTAGTACGAGACTGGATGAAATAGGGCAGAATTTGTCTTTGGATGTAGGCTGAAAGCAGATAAGAGAGACTGCATTACTGGGAGATCATATCCCTTGAAGCACCACTTAAAGGGATGAGAGAATTTTAGAACACCACAGTGAAAAGAGACAACAAGGCAAGCTAATTTCCCTGCCAGCTTTCAACCTATCACCCAGGAAAACTCAATATTAATTACCTTCATCCAATACTCTCCATCCTAACTTCTGATTAGTGCTGTGGGGGTGAAATATCAGAGAGCAGCAGTTTGAAAGGGTTGGGTGTTTTGTTTTTGTTGTTTTTTGGTTTTTTGTTTTACATTGATTCAGCAGTTGCTTGCAATACTGAAGATTCATCTCCTGCCACACAAGCAACGTTTTGTGGGAAAGAAAATGCATGAGCATTGCAATGCAGCAGTTCAGGCTCTGTCCTTTCCTTGGAACTGAAAAATGTGACCTCTAGGCCCAGGAAGACACAGCAAACCCTGTTCCATGAGGTCCTTTGAATATTTATACAAATTACCCTCATGTGTTCCCCTCCCTGCTCAGAATCGTTTTTCCACCAGTAGGTTTATTTGTAGGGCAGTTCCCAAAAACAGCACATTTTTTACGCAGTCATTGGAGAATATTAGTGGAAAATTAATTTTGAGTTCTTAAAGAGATATTTATATTAGCCCATACTACAATAATGATCCTGGCCTCTAGCCAGGAATTGAAGCTCTATTAAGCTAAGCACTCTACATAAATAACTATGAAGATTATTATTCACTCTTCAGATCTGGCAAGATTTTTTTCTTTTTTTTATTCCTGAGTACAGTGAGCAGAATTTCCCAAATTTCTTGAATAGAGGGAGTGGGTGAATGGACTGTTGATAACACTGCAAGATGCCTATCCCTACACCAGGAAAGCTTGCTAGGAGAGAGATCTTTATTCTTCCACACAGAATTGCTTTGCAATTATTTACCCTTACCCTTAATGTTTTCTAGAAGCATTCAAACAGAAGTGACTCCATTTTAGATGTAAAATATAAGAATTTACTTTATCAACTCTACTGTATGTTTGTTCATCTTTTACATGGAGGCATTCCATGGACAGGATGCAACACAGAATATTTATTCATGTATAATTTTCTGAATGCCCCAAAGCAGAGCTCCTACACTGACAAGTGTTTGGGAATGAGAAGAAACTGAAAATACAACTGACCATCTTGCTGTGGATTGGATTAATCCACCATGACATCTCAGTTCATGCAAAACCTACTCATTTTCATTTCACTCAGAGCCAGGAAGGCATAGAATTCATCCCATGAAAACACTTACTTTGTTATCATAAATATTCATGTTACTGAATGATAAACCTCATCTTCCAAGAAAAAATTATTAATACCAATTAATAATCACATGCTTTATGTACTTTGAGAAGAAAGGACGAGATCTATTAATAGGAAAAAGAGCGATTCTAAATTTGAAGACAGAAATAATTGGTTCTGATGCAATTGTTTCCCTGGCAGTTGTGCTGGGCTATTAAAGAGTAGACTGCATGAGAGCAGCTTGCAAATTACACCACAAGAAAAAAAAAAAAAAAAAACAACACAGGGCAATGTGAAACAGAACAAGAAGTGACAAGTGTTAGCCTACAAAGGAACTTTGTGACATTGCCAAGGTCACAGAGAAGAATCACTTATTCACTAAGAATAATCAGGGGGGAACGTTCTGTTTTCATATTTGCATCTGCAAATATGCTTGTCCCAACTAATCAAACCAGGTGAGCATAAAGGAAATTACAGCTTCTCATCCCACACTGAGCTGTGTGGGAATAGTAGTGCTGTCTTCCCTTTGGATTTTCTACCCCAGAGAGCAGCGTTATGTAACAGGTTTACAAGTTAGGTTTGCAGTTTCACAAACAAGCATCTCTTGGGTTTCAGGTAGACTGAGGCCCTTCAAGGTCCCAGTGAGGTTTTGGGTTCAATACTGGGTCCAGATTGCTTAACTTGTGTACCAGTGACTTGGATGAAGGGGCAGAAGCCTCCTCAGCAAGTTTGGTGATGACACAGAGCTTGAAGGAGCAGCTGATGCCCCCGAGGGCTGTGCAGGCTTTCAGAGGGACCTTGACAGGCTGGAGAGATGGGCAGAGAGGAACTGTCTGAAATTCAACCAGGGCAAAGTCAGGTCCTGCACCTGGGAATAAATAACTCCAGGCACCAGCACAGCCTGGGGGTGATCTGCTGGAGAAGGATGTGGGAGTCCTGAGGGACACAGAGCTGTCCCTGAGCCAGCAGAGTGTCCTGGGGGCAGGAATGGCAATGGTGCCCTGGGGGGCATGGGGATGAGCATTCCCAGCAGGTCAGGGGTGACCCTGCCCCTCTGCCCAGCCCTGGAGGCACCTCTGGGCTGCTGTGTCCAGCCCTGGCTCCTCAGCACAGCAGGGACAGGAGCTCCTGGAGCTGAGCAAGGGCCTGGAGCATCTCCGTGCCCAGGAGAGGCTGAGGGAGCTGGGGCTGCTCAGCCTGGAGAGGAGCCCCAGCTGAGAGGGGCCCTCAGCCCTGTCTGTCCCTGGGTGTCCCTGGGTGTCCCTGTCTGTCCCTGTGTGTCCGTCCCTGTGTGTCTTTGGGTGTCCCTGTCTGTCCCTGTCTGTCCCTGGATGTCCCTGTCTGTTCCTGTCTGTCCCTGTCTGTCCCTGTGTCCCCCTGTCTGTCCCTGTCTGTCCCTGTGTCTGTCCCTGTCTGTCCCTGGGTCCCCCTGTCTGTCCCTGTGTCCCCCTGTCTGTCCCTGTGTCAGGGAGGGCAGAGCAGGCCCAGGCTCTGCTCCAGGCCCAGCAATGGCCCCAGAGCCCCGGGCAGGGCCTGAGCCCAGCAATTCCCTGCACAGGAGGCACAACTTCTGCCCTGGGCAGTGCCCAGCCCTGAGCAGAGCCCAGAGAGGCTGGGCAGTCTCCTCCCTGGGGATATTCCAGAGCCACCTGGACACAGCCCTGTGCTCTGGGAGCAGGGAGGTGGCACCAGATGTCCCTCTGTGGTCCC
>JADMLD010001671.1:0-41383 GCA_017589585.1 Phylloscopus whistleri
TTGTTCGGGCATTCGGCCTGGGCTCTTCTGAGGGCAGAAGGGCAAAGACCACCCTGATCTCGGGTGAGCAGAGACCCCGAGAAACCCCGACAAGGCACCCAGGGAACCCCAAAAGGCACCAGGACCCCTCTCAGCTGCCAGGGAATTTGAGGAGGGGGCTCATGGGTGCCCAGGCGGGCCAAGAGCCCAGCACTGCCCCAGCCTGACCTGCCCTGGCTCCATCCCAGAGATTAGAAAGGAGGAGTGGGATCCCTCCAACGCAATCCCCACCCCCGGCCCCATCTTATGGGGTCCCAGCCCCCTCTTTTCCCTTCCTCTTCCACCCCTCCCCACTGCCCCCTATTCCACCACCCCTCTCACCCAGGCTTGGTTTTGGGGGTTCCTGGCCCATCCAAGTGTTACCCCAGCGTTGGATATTTTTAAAGAGATGAAGAGAAATGAAAAGCAAATCAAGGCCAAAAGAAAAGGATTTTTGTGTCCATGCCAGCTGAGGATCCACGTGCTTGGGTGGGAGGGAAGAAGCTTTCTTGGAGGGGTTTCCAAAACCTTGGTCTTGGCCCCAGTTCATCATCATCTCCCTATGGAAGACACCCTGGGCAATAGGAAATCAAAATCACGGAATCCCTGAGGTTGAAAAGACTCCAAGACCATCCAGTATTCCTTGAGGCCCCAGAAGATAGGACTGAACCATAAAAGATTTTCTGGAGTCAAAAGTCAACAAATCTGCTCTGCCCAAGGAATTCCCAGTGTCCGTCTCTGTCCCAATGGATGTTCCTGCCCCTGCGTTCATCCAGGTGTCCCACAGGGAGACAGGAAGATTTGGAGCACCCCCAGCCAGGTGTCTTCCCAACAGGGATCACCAGGACCATGGATCACCATGACTCTGCCCAAGGGGGGCACTGGGGATCATCCAACGCTGATCCTCCCACGGGGGATGGAGCTGGAGCAGCGCACGAAGCTCTTCCCGCTCTCAGGGCACTCCCAGGGCTTCCCTTAGTGGTGCCTCCGTTGGTGTTTGGTCAAGTTAGAGCTCTGTGAGAAGCTCTTCCCACACTCAGGACACTCGTAGGGCCTCTCCCCAGTGTGGATGCGCTGGTGCTTGATGAGGTGGGAGTTGCGGTTGAAGCCCTTCCCGCAGTCGGGGCAGCGGAAGGGCCTCTCCTCCGTGTGAATCCGCTGATGGACGAGGAGAGTGGAGCTGGTGTGAAACCTCTTCCCACACTGGGGACACTCGCAGTGCCTCTCCCCAGTGTGGATACGCTGGTGGTCTCAGGCTGGAGCTGCATCCAAAGCTCTTCCCACATTCCAAGCAGCTGTAGGGCCGTTCCCAGTGTGGATCACCTGGTGCCGGATCAGCTCTGAGCTTACTCTGAAGCTCTTCCCACATTCCCCACATTTGTAGGGCTTTTCTCCAGTGTGGATCCTCTGGTGCCGGATAAGCTGGAGCTCTGGCTGAAGCTCTTCCCACATTCCCCACACTCATAGAGCTTTTCCCCAGTGTGGATCATCTGGTGTTTCCGCAGGACGGAGCTGTACCTGAAGCTCTTCCCACACTCCCCACACTCGTGGGGCCGTTCCCCAGTGTGGATCACCTGGTGCCGAGCAGGTAGGACCTGTACCTGAAACCCTTCCCACATTCCAAGCACTTGTGGGGCTTCTCCCCTCCATCAGGCTTCTCCTCCAGCACTGAGCTCCGGCTGGATCTCCGGCCGCCCTCCTGGCACAGGGGGGGTCTTTCCTCCTCGCAGCTCCCTGGGCTGGGTTTGCAGCCCTCCTCCTGTGGGATCTCCGGGCTTTTCCTCCTCCTCCATCCGACACTCCTTGGGAATGAAAAATCCTGGTTTGGGGAAAAAACAAGAGGAGAGAGCCTTAGGCTGGGGGTTCCTCCTTGCCCAAGCTCCTCTCAGGAAGTTATTGGGCACCTTGTGTATGTAAGAACCTCCAAAACACCAAGATTCAGTCCAGAGGTCCTCCAAACATCAAGACACAGATCAAAAACTCACCAAATATCCAGACTCAGCCAAAACCTCTTCTAAACCATAAGGATGTCCCACAAATGGGGGACCCCCAGGGAAGGAAGAAGAGGAAAGTGTCTTTACAAACAGATGCTGGGAATCTGCTTGGAGATAGGGCCAGGCACTTGGACAGAAGGAAGGGACAGAAGAAGCCCTCAGTTCCAGAAAATGTTATTAACTGACCACACAGACTGCTGCTCAGCCAAGGTCCTGCTCAGTTCAGGAACTTCGAGAAGAAGAACAAAGACTGAACAGAGCTGTGAATATCCCTACCCAGACAGAAGTGGGGTGCATATTAAGGGGGGTATGTGGGAGGTGCATTGGGAAGTCTGTACCTCTCAAGTACTTCAGCCAGTGGGGAAAGGGAGAGGGAGATGATGCCAGGAAAATCAGGATGAAAAGGAGGCTGCGTCCTCCAACAACCGGAGAGACCCCATGGGAAATGTCCCATGGCCTCTCCCTCTTTTTATGAATGAAATGACTTTTACAGGACTCCTCTGCCTTCTCTGTGGACACAAACCTCTGGTGATGGGAATTTTTCCACACACCCTGGGGCTGGTCTGGAATTCCTTCCACCGCCCGGGGCGGCGGGCAGTGAGTGGAGCTGAAGGTGCCTCACCCAGTTTGGGTGATCAGCTCCCTTGGGTGGCGGCGGCACCGGGGATTGACTGGGGACCCGAGAGTGTCCAGGAGACAGACGAGTGACAGATCAGGGGGGCTGTGAAGCCAGCAGAAAATGTGTTTAGGGATGGCCTTCAAGGGCAGGAGAAGGGAAAAGAGTTACAAGACATGCTGTTATTTAGGAAAGGGAGTCAGGCAAAGCACAGGTTACCACCCACATGGTCAGCTCAACCGGCAGAGCTGTGTGTGCTTGTGAGAGCCTGGGACTGAAATGCCCTGAGCAGGAAGGCTTAAATATCTTCTGCTAACACCATGTCACCTAACAGGGTGGCAAAAGCAACTCTGACTGCTTCAGCAATCACTGAATAACTTATTAAGGTATTTCTAAAACAAACAGTTCCAAGAGAAGGGATTGTGGAAGCAATAGTCTCAGATGGGGAACTCATTTCACAGGAAAGATCCTTCAGGGGGTTATGGCAGCTTTAGGAACACAATGGGACCTCCACAACCCCTGGCACCCCCAGAGCTCAGGTCAGGTAGAAAGAATGAATGGGAAATAAAGAAACACCTTTGGAAGCTGGTGATAGACACCAAGATGCCATGGGTACAGCTTTTGCCATTGGCCTTGGCAAGAATAAGAGCCAGACTCAAAGCAGATACTCAATTCTCTCCCTTGGAATTGGTGTTTGGAATTCCTTACCCTGGTAATTCTCCACCACGTGCAGGGTGCAGATAAGGGATGCATATTTCAAGCAGTCTGTGGCCAGAATCCTGTCTCCTGGGAAATCTCTCCCACTGGAAGCTGGCTGGCACAGACCCTGCCTTGGGACTTTGCTGCTCACAACATCCAACCAGGACATCGGGCCCTGCCCGAGGAGTGGGAAGAAGCACCACTGGTGGCCAAGTGGCCTGGCCCATCCCAAGTGTCCCTGAGCACAGAAGCAGCCCCAGCACAGCTGAACACGGGGGGACCCCTCACCCTGGGCTCAGGGTCTCTGAAGCCCCCGAGATTTGAACTTCCCGGCTGCAGGAGGAGGATGGGAGGCTGCGACTGCCCCTGCACTGAAGGCAAGGGAGCAGCAGCCAGGGCTCCACAGCCCCGGGGGAAGCCCCTGTGCCTGCCCACAGATCCTCTGCTGGAATGCTCTGCCTGGGCACCCTCCCTGGGCATCTCCAGGCACTGCGGGCCAATCCTTGCTGCCACTGCTGCAGCTTCAGTGCTTTCTGTGCCTGCACTGCCACAGGGGCTGGGGAGACAACGGGACAATTCCACTCTGGGGCTCAGGCAGACTCACACACTGAAATGGCTGGGACTAGATTAGACCATTAGAGTGGTTTTTTCTTAATAATTCTACTTTTATCTTGTCAGTTAGGTTTGGGCTAGTGGTGTGAGAATCACTTTTTAGTCTTAGGAGAAGCAGTTGCAAAATATCTTTATGGCTTGGGATGTTTTTTCTGTATGTGTGTGTGTGGCTGTTAGTGATGGCAAAATTTTGGTGTGTGTTTTTCAATGTTCACCTTTTGGTTGCATTTTGCAAAACTAGAAGACCTTTAAGGGTGACCCTTTAAGTCCTAAACAGTTAAAATGATTAAAAAAAATCATCAAGTGGCTTTTGGAGGGTCCACATGAATGTCAGGGGATGACTGCCCTGGAAGAGAAGCTTTAGTTCCAGGCAGCTCGGAAAGGAGCTTTAGAAATGCAAATTAACACTGCTGGGGAAAAGTGTCGACAATGCACCAGGGGCTTCTTGCCTGGGGCAGGAATTGGGCTGATTCCCTCAGTCACTCAGCCCAAGCTCTGTTTACAAAGACAGAATTTGCATCGCTAAAGGCAGAGCCCAGAGTGAGGATCTCTGACTCTGCAACAGAAATGGGTTAAACTGCAAAGGAAAACATCAAACGGAGAACGTTAGGAAAACTTCACGTAAAAAAGTGGTGGGGAGGGGGGGAATCATCCTTCTACCCACTCTAACCTGTGCTGTCATTGTCTGTGTTATACAGGGTGCATCAGACCTCTGGGCGTTTTTAGCTACCGCAAGTTCACCGAAATCAGCTGGAAATCAAAATATACCATTTAATCAGAGAAAAGCGTTGAATTGACACACCCCACGCAGGAGGGAGCGCCTCAAAACCGGGAAAAGATGAAACGGCCACCAGAACAAATCCTACAACACCAGGGACCAGCTCCTGGGAACCCGAACGAATTCATATCAGGTGCCAGAGAACGCATTTGTAATTCGAATTGCATAATTAGATTACAAGCTGTCCTCGAAATAATAACCACTCAATCCACTCAAACGAAGAACGCAACATTTCACATTTAAGATGGTATCAGATTATCTATTAGCCCAGGCACCCGCGGGAAGGAGACCGCGGGCAGCCGCTCCCGCAGCGCCCTCAGGGCACGGGGAACACGGCGCGGACACGGCACAACCCAGCCACAGCCAGAGCCCCCTGCCGCCCCCTCCGCCCGCAGCCAGCCCCGAGCCCCGCACAACCCAGCGCGGCTCCCACCTGCGCCGGGGCCGCCTCCGAGCTCCGCCGCCGCCTCCCCGGGCTCCGGCCGCTGCCGCCGCTCCCGGGCCCGCACAGACGCTTCGCAAAATGGCGCAGGGGGCGGGACGCGGGCTCGTCCCCGCTCTGCTCTGCCCAATCAGCGCGCAGAGAGAGCCAGGAGTGACGGCAGAGCCAGCCAATCGCGGCGAGTGGCGGGCTCTGCACACGGCACAGCCTCTCAGGCCCCGCCCCCGGGCTGTCTGAGGGCAAAGCCGCAGATCAGGAACCGCCCTGGGACGCGCCCGGGCCCCAGCCGGGATTGAGCTCAAAACACAAACAAAGTTCTCCGCACCTCCCGGACCGCCTGGCCCAGCCCTGCGTGCTGGGTGCCTCCGACTCAGCGGGAAGCCCTGAAGCCTCACTTCTCCTACGCCCTAACTCGGAGCATCAGTTCATCACTTTGATTTCCCTGAAAAAGGGAGAACTGCCCCAAACCCCTGTCGATGAGTGGAAGAGGGGAGAGATTTCTGTCAGGAAACTCCAAAAATTCAGAGCACGATCATGAGAAGTAGAACACGACCCTTCAAATCAGCCTCCCCTCACGCCTCCCTCCTTCCAGCTCCACCTCCTACCCCGGCAGAGCAGGGAGACAGGGAATGGGGCCATGGTCAGTTCGTGCCCCGGGGCTTTTCCGGCTGCTCAGGGACAGGAGCTGTTCCCCTGCTGCACCCTGGGCTCCCTCCCACAGCAGAGTTCTCCAGGAACTCCCAGTGCTCCCAGTAAGAGCCAGACTGGGAGGGAAAGCACTCCCAATTCCTTTCCGCTGCTCCCAGGATCGCTCCCGGTGCGCGCGGAGCGGGGCCGCTTTGGAACCCCCCAGGGCAGAGCGCGGCTGCTCTTGGGTGTCGGCACCGCCCGGGCCGGGCTGGGAGCGGAGGAGGAGCGGGAGGAAGAGGAGGGACAGAGGAGGAAGAGGAGGAGCACCAACACCACGCCGTTTCCCCGCTCGCCCGCTCAGGCCGCATCTCCCCCGGCTCCGGCAGCATCGCCCCTCCGGAACCCGCAGGTGAGCGGGGAGAGGGAGCTCACCCCAAATCCATCGCGGGGGGGGGCGGTCTCTGAGGGTTTGGGTTTTTTTCGGGGCAGAGGATGTTTGGCTCTTGCAGGACTCCAAAGCCGAGCCGGAGATGACCCTGGAGGGATCTTGCCCGGTCCTGGCGGGCAGAGCCTGGAGATGAGCGGGGTCCGGGATTCCGAGGCTGAAAGTGGCGCTGACTTCTGCAGCTGCACTTGGGCAGCGGGACCATCAAACACAACGCACTCAGCCCTTGTTTTCCCACCTCAAACCAGGATCTCGTATTCCCAAACCTTGGCCCGATGGAGGAGGAGGAGGCAGCGAGGAAGAGGAAGATGTCCCGGGAGCCCCAGGCAGGTGAGGAGGAAGTCGCTGCCCCTTTTCCCCCTCTCCTGCTCCATCTCCCAGCCCAGCCTGGCCCCCGGCTGTAGGAGAACCCCGCTGCCAACGCCGTCCTGCCAGGGATCTCCTTCCCCTTGTCTCTAACACGGAGGCAAATCCCATCCTCTCCTTGTCCTTCCTCCCCAGACAAGGAGCTGAGCACGGAGAGCAGGGAGGACAAATCCCCACAGCAGAACCTCGTGGAAGAGGCAGATTTGAGTGGCTCCACAGCGCAGGAATCCAACGGGGAGGAAAAGCCCCGGAGATCCCACACGAGGAGGGGCTGCAAACGCAGATCATGGGGATCTGAGGAGGAAAGACCCACCCTGGGCCAGGGAGGTGGCCGGAGCTTGGAGCTGGAGGTCCATGAGCAGCTTCACGATAGGGAGAAGCCCCACAAGTGCTCAAAATGTGAGAAGAGCTTCAGCTGGAGATCCTCCCTCATCACACACCAGACCAGCCATACCGGGGAGAGGCCCTACGAGTGTCCTGAGTGTGGGAAGAGCTTCAGACACAGCTCTGACTTGACCCAACACCAACAGAGGCAACACTAAGGGAAGCCCTGCGAGTGCCCCGAGTGCAGGAAGAGCTTCGTGTGGTGCTCCAGCTCCATCCCCCGTGGGTGGATCTGCACTGGATCATCCCCAGTGACCCCGGTGGGCACAGCCCCGGTGATCCGTGGTGCCGGTGATCCGTGTTGGGAAGACACCTGGCTGGGGACTCCACATCCTCCTGGCTCCCCATGGGCACCTGGACACATCCACAAACCAACATCAGACATCCATTGTGGAAAGCGGATTTGTCCACTTCTGACCTCAGAAAAATTTCACTTTTTGCATCTTCTGGTGCCATCAAGCAACACTGGATGGCCTTGGAGGTCTTCTCCAACATAAATCCATCGTTTCAATTCTCTAAGGCACACGGGCATCTTCCACAGAAAACAGGGACGGACTGGGTCAAACCCCACAATTGTGGAGACAGTGGGGTGGAAACAGCTCCAAAAAAGGTTCTTCCCACCCACCCAAGCACTGTGGATGCTCTGCCAGCAGGCACACCGTAAATCCTTTTGTTTTGGTCTTGAAATGAAAAGGTTTCTGTTCATCCCTTTGAAAGCCCTGAAATTGGGCTAAAAATAAGAGACCTTGAACTAAGGCATGGATGGGGACATGTTGGGGACAATGCCGTGGGTGGGGCCATGAGGGAACATGGGCATGGGTGGGGACACTGGGGACATGAACTGGGGCAGCAGCATCAATGCCACCACCTTTGCCACAACAGTGTCACCAGCACCTTCATCTCAGCCATGGCAAAGCGCTGCCCGATGCAGTTCCTGCCACCATGTCCCCACTGTCACCACCGTGGTGTCCCACCGAAAGTCAACCCCACCAGGGTGGGACAGGGAACTTGTTCTGCTGGGGACAAGTGGCCTGGAAGCGAGTGACAGCCACCAGAGTGTCCCAGGGCCAGTGCACTCAAGGGACCCCAAACACTCCTGGGGCTGGGCTGGGGAACATGGCAAGGGTCAGTGTCACCTGTGGGGTCACATGGCCCCGCAGTGGGTGTCACTGAAGGCGTCCTGGTGGCAGCATCCCAACAGCTGTGGTGACATTGTCCCCTGATGAGCATCCTGGTGGCATCGTGTCCCCTCCCTCTGTTTGTCTCCAGCCCCTGCATGGCTCCGTCACCCTTCTGTGTGTCCCTGTCCCCTGTGTCCCTGTCCCTCGCCCCCAGTGGGGCCACAGTCCCTGAGGACCCAGGCCCTGTACCGCAGGGTCTCCCCCTGTCCCTCAGGATGTTCCCGTGGCTGCTCCTGACCCTGAGCATCTTCACCCATCCTCTCACAGGTAGGGACATCCCATGACACTCTGTGACATTCCATGACATCCAATGACACTCTTAGTCCTTTGATGTTGGGTCTTTCCTCCCCCCATTTTGGGTCCTTTCCCCCAGTTTTGGGTCCCTTTGTCCTATTTTGGATCCTTTGCCTCGTTTCCCATCCCTTCCCCCAATTTTGGGTGCCCTTCCCTTGGCTTTGACACATTTTTGGGTGCATCCCTCCTCCTCCAACCCTCACTCACCATCCCCTGTGCCCCAAGTGTGTCCCCAGCTGTGTCCCCAACTGTCCCCATGTACCCCATGGACTCGGTGCTCACCATCCTGGATGCCCTCAAGTCCCCAGCCCAGACCTGTGGATCTCCTCTTCCAGGAGATCCAGAGCTGGCCCGGCTTCCTGGGGACATTGGTGGCAGCGGGGTGGGTGGCCTGGTGGGGTTGGTGGGAGGGGGCTTGGGGTCATCTTGGGACTGACCATGGGTCTTGTCCACTCTGCAGTGAGGAGCAGCCCCAGCTGGGGAGCCTGGGATGGAGGGGGCAAGGAGAGATTGGATTCTGATCCAGATGGACACCAGAGCCATGGATCCCACTCTGGATGGACACTGGTCTGGATGGACTCCAGAGCCACAGATTCCAGCTGGACTCTGATCTGGACGGCCCCTGGCCCTGCAGTCTCCCAGCCTGGCCAGCTCCCAGCCCAGATGGCCACCAACCTGGCCACACCCCAGCCCATCCCACTGGCCCACCAGCCCATCCCAGTAGACCCAACCCCAAAACCCCCAAAAAAACCCAATTCCAGAACATCGGCTCCGGGTGGTCCCTGCAGAACAAGGGGGAAACTGAGGCAGGGGCTGGGGGACTTCATGGCCCACCCTGGAGACCCCCAAACAAGCACCCACTCCCCAAATTGTCACTGCAGCATCCCAGGACCCCTCAGCTGTCACATCCAGGGGACTCCAGGAGCCACCGTGACCCCGCAGTCCCTTCGAGGGGTGACCCGCGGTGTCCCCCTGGTGTCGGCAGTGTGTCCCCAGCGGGAGAAGTGACATCACCTCCCTGAGGGGGAGGAAGAGGAAGAGGAAGAGGAGGAGGAGGAGGAGGAGGAGGAGGAGGAGGAGGAGGAGGAGGAGGAGGAGGAGGAAGAGAAGAGGTGAGGGTGTGACTCAAACTCCTGCCTGCTCACATTGGGAATCCCCTACAGGAACCGGGGCCGAGTGTGGGCGCAGCAGCGGAGGTACCTTGGGGGACTGGGGGTGGGGACACAGGGACAGTCCCCAAAGTCCCCAAGGTCCCCTCGGGGGATGCAGCGTGCAGGGGGTGCAAGGTAGAAGAGCATCCTCAGTGGGATGTGGGGGGGTGGAAGTTGTGGGGGTGACCCCAAAAATGTTGTCACTCCCCCACTTTGGGGCGCTGGTGACAAGTTGGGTTAGTGCAGACACAACCTCCACATTCAGAGTGGGAACACTTACAGGGTCTCCCACCTCTTAATTTGACTGATCCTGAAATAACTTGGGAATATGGAAACAGCGAGCGGAGAGAGAATATGGGGTGGGGATTTGTAGTAAAGCACCCCACACCTGAGGAAGTGCTTTCTGTATAGGGAAAGGTTTGACTCACACCTTGTATTTCTTATAAGGTAAAGGACTGAGAAACTTCTTTGCTGTCCTGACAGTAATTGGCTCAATGCCAAGAGAAGCACCTGTTGGACTTTGTTGCTGTTCTTCAAATCCTGTACCTCTTTCTATTAGCAGTTTGCCAGTGGAACACTCTTCGATCGTTAAGTAGATAAGAGAGAGAACAAAGGGGCTTGGGGCACTTTCGGGGTGTTGTGGCAGGTGTATGGGACCTGTCCCTATACTGAGCTTGGCTCTGTTCTTTGTTTTGTATTATTTTCTTTCTTTTATTAAACCTTTTTGATTTTTCAAGACATACTCGACCATGCTGTCTCGCTAATTGATTTAAACCATTTCTCTGCAAGGGCCAGACCCTCAGAGGTACTGGGAACCCCAACAGGGATCAGTGTTCCAAAGGGTTGCAGTGAAACACATTGGGGGCTGCGAGCTCTGCAGCTGGGCCTCCCCTGGGCTGCTGCGGCCCAGGGCCCAAAGGCTGGAGCTGCAGCCTTGCTCCTGTCTCAGGAACAGGAGCCTCCTGCAGGCCCGTGTCCCCTCCATGTCCCCGGCAGGAGGGAGGGCTCTGAGGCACAGGGGGTGCTGGCAGGAGGGGCTGCTCTGGCCAGCTGGGGGCCTCTGAGAAATGCCCAAAGCCTTGTGCTCTCTGCAGCTGGCCCAGGAGAGCAGCAGGGCTGAAGGGTTCGTGTGCCACAGCCAGCCCGAGCTGGGGAGCCCTCAGGGCCCCATGCCAGAGGTGGCCCTGGGGAATGGCACCGGGAATGGCACCGGGAATGGGGACCGGGAATTGGGACGGACAGGGAATGGAACTAGAAATCGGAGTGGGAATGGGACAGGGACCCCGAATATGACCAGAAATACGGGACTGGGACCAGGAAGGGGACTGGGATTGAAAATGGGGACAGGGACCAGGAATGGTGCCTGGAATAATGGACAAGACCAGGAATGGGGACAGAAACCAGGAATAGGGGACAGGGAGTGGGACTGTGACCTGGAATGGGACTGGGATTGGGAATAGGGGACAGGCTCTAAGAATGGGACCGGGAATGGGGACAGGGACTGGGACCAGGAATTAGGATAGGGAGTGGGGACAGGGACTGGGATTGAGATGGGGAATGGGAACAGGGTCTGGGTATGGGACTGGGAATTTGGAGGAGGGATGTAGAATGTGATGTGGGATGGGAATATGGGAACAGGACAGGGACAATGAAAACAGGAATTTGAGAGAGAATATGGGATGGGGATTAGGAAGGTACGATTGGGATCGGAAACGGGAATACAGAAGTGGGAATGGGAACATGGGAACAGGACAGAGAATATAGAAAAAAAAATGCGGCATGGGCAGGGGGACTGGGAATACAGGAATGGGAATAGGGTAGCAAATACAGGACTGGGAATATGGGAATGGCAACCAAACAGAGAATACAGGACAGGGATAGGGAATGAGACCAGGAATGGGATCCAGACTGGGATGGGAGCAGGACGGAACCGGGAGTGGGGTGACACGGGAATGGCCACGGAACAAGGGGAGTGACAGCAGGGAGAGGGGGATCCTGGACAGGGGACACTGGGAACTGGGACAGGGGGACATGGGGACAGTTCTGGGACAGGGGGTCCTTCAACAGCTGCCCCAGAACCTCTGCCAGGGTCTCCCAGCACAGCCGGAGCTGCTTGGCCTGGGGAGCCCAAAGCCCTGAGCAACCCCCAAGTGTCTGCCACGAACCCTCAACTCCCTCCCACCCAGCATCCCCCACATCCCTTGCAAGATGCCCCCATGTCCCCATCCACATCTTAGTTCAAAATCATTATTTATACCCTGGTTTTGGATGTTTTGAAAGAACAAAGAGAAATGAAAAGAAAATCCAGGCCACGGGGAGTCAGGAGGATGTGGAGCCCCCAGCCAGGTGTCTTCCCAACACGGATCACCGGCACCATGGATCACCAGGGCTCTGCCCACCGGGGGTCACTGGGGTTCATCCAGCGCGGATCCTCCCATGGGGGATGGAGCTGGAGCAGCGCACGAAGCTCTTCCTGCACTCGGGGCACTCGAATTGCTTCCCTTGAAGGTGGCTCCGTTGGTGTTTGGTCAAGGCTGAGCTCTGTGAGAATCTCTTCTCACACTTGATACACTCATAGCTCCTGTGACATAACAGGGAGCAGGGCTGGCTGTGATGCTCTCGAGTGCCTGGGACATGACAAGGGGCAGGGCTGGCTGTGATGTGTTTGGTGCCTGTGAAATCCCAAGGGCAGTGTCACCGTGGGGGCAGCTCTCAATGTCCCCAGCAGGTCACGCTGCCCAGTGCAGCCCGTGCCAGTGGTCACTGCGCACACGGGGGAGGCTGGGCTGGACGGGGGTCGGGGCAGAAACGCCGCCCCCGGGACTGGGCTCTGCCCCTGCCTCTGGGGCCCAGCCCCTGCTGGGAGCGCCTTGGGCAGGGCACGGGGCTGCTGCAGGGCCAGGGGGACAGGCCTTGCCCCCTGCCAGCTGCCTGCGCCCCTCTGATGCCTGTCCCACATCCCTGTGCCTCCTGTCCCCGCTACTCCCCGCCACCTTCACTCCCTCCATCAAAGCCCCACTCAACCTCTGCACTGGGACCTCTGGAAAGAAAGACAGAATGAAGGAGAGGAAGTGCAGTCAGTGTACCCTGGCTGGATGCCAGGCACCCACCAAAGCTGCTCTCTCACTCCTCTGCAGAGACGGACAGGAGAGAGAAAACAGAATGAAGCCTTCATGGCTTGAGATAAGGGCTGGGACAGATCACTCAGCACATGCCATCATGGGCAAACCAGGTTTGAAATTAGAGACATTAATAGAATTTATTGCTATCAAAATCAGAGCAGGATATTGAGAAGTAAAAGCTTTAAAAACACCTTCTGCCCCTCCCCTCCCTCCTTCCAGCTCTACTTCTTCTCCCAGTGGGTGCAGGGAGACAGGAAATGGGGGTTCTGGTCAGTTCATGACATCTTTTCTCCTGCTGCTCAGGGAGAGGAGTTGTTCCCCTGCTGTGCCAGGGGTCCCTCCCGGGGACACTTCTCCATGAACTTCTCCAACATGAGTTCATCTCCTGGACAGCAGTTCTTCACAAACTGCTGCAACGTGGGTCACTCTTCCATGGGCTCATGAGTCCTACCAGGACCCTGCTCCAGCGTGGGCTCCTCTCTCCATGGGTTTGCAGGTCCCTGCCAGGTCCCAGCTCCAGCTCTGGTTTCTCATGGGGTCACAGCCTCCACTCAGGCATCCCCCTGCTCTGGCACGGGCTCCTGCAGGTGCTGCAGGTGCATCTGTGCACTCAGTGCCCTCCATGGGCTGCAGGGGCCCAGCTGCCTCAGCAGGGACTGCACCACGGAATCTCAGGGCAATCAGCTCCAGCAGCTGCAGCAGCTCCTGCCCCTCCTCCTGCCCTGCCCTGGCTGTGTGCAGAGTTGTTCCTCTCCCATGTTCTCCCCCTGCTCTTCCCTGGTCACAGTCACAACTACACCATAAACGATTTTCTTAAATCTGTTATCCCAAAGGTGTTCCCACCATTTCTGCCTGGCCCAGCCTTGGCCTGTGGCCGGTCTGTCCTGGAGCCGGCTGGCGTTGCCTCTGCGGGACATGGAGGAGCAGCTGCTTCCAGCAGCCTCTCACAGAAGGTGCTCCTCGAGCCCTCCTTGCCAACACCTGGCCGTGCAAAGCTGGTATAAGTCTAGTAGGGTTTTTATTACCACTATGAACTCTTGTTATTGCTATTATTGAGACACTAATTTTGAAGACTTTAAAAAACTAAGGTTGTAGACGACAATATATTGCTGATTTAGCTGGAAAAAAATAAGCTTTGCTGAAATCAGTTAAAACTCAGAGGATGGTTAAGAGAGACCGGATTTTAGATAAGCTATCCGGGATTTAATAACTCATTTCCTGTCAACTTTAATAAAGTTTATCTAATTGGCAATCAATTATTGGGTCCTCATATTTATCAGTGGCTCCTGGCACCGAGGCAGGGCCAGCCCAGCCCCGGGGTTTCTGAGGGTCTTGTGGGCATCCCCCGTGTGCGGGACATCCCCACTGGAGGAGGGTGTCCCCCCGTGGGGCAGCCCCAGCCCTCGGGCAGCGCTCAGCCAAGCAGAGAACACCCTCAGCTGGGGCCTCGTTTTTTGTGCACCCCAGAGCCCCTGGAAATCTCCATCCCAATTTTGGGTTAACCTGAGCTCCTGTATATCTGGAACCCCATTTTTGGAGCTGTATTGGGATTGCAGGGCCTGGTTTTGGTAGCAGGGGGTGTTCAGGGCTGGGATTTGAGAGAAGCTGCCAGAAGCTTCCTCCGTGTCCAGCAGAGCCAACCCGTGGTGCCTCCAAAGACTGAGGTGCCGCATGCTGAGATCCACGGGGATGCAGAGATCCCCCCAGAGCCCCTGGAGGAGCCCATGGCAGAGCAGGGCAATGCCTGACAGGAGGCTGTGACCCCGGGGGACATTTGCGGGCAGAGGGGCCCCCGCTGGAGCAGCCTGTCCTTGAAGGGCTGAGCCTGTGGCAGAGTGACCCACGCTGCAGCAGCTTGAGGGGGGCTGTTCCCCACGGGAGGGGCTGAGCTTGAAGGAGTTCCTGGAGAACTCTGCTGTGGGAGGGAGCCCAGGGTGCAGCAGGGGAACAGCTCCTGTCCCTGAGCAGCCGGAAAAGCCCCGGGGCACGAACTGACCATGGCCCCATTCCCTGTCTCCCTGCTCCGCCGGGGTAGGAGGTGGAGATGGAAGGAGGGAAGCGTGAGGGGAGGCTGATTTGAAGGATCTCATTTACTTCTTATTGTCGTTCTTTGAATTTTTGAAGTTTTCTCCCAGAAATCTTTCCCCTCTTCCACTCATCGACAGGAGTTCGGGGCAGTTTTCCCTTTTTTGGGGAAATCAAAGGGAGGAACTGATGCTCCTAGTTAGGGCGTAGGAGAAGTGAGGCTTCAGGGCTTCCCGCTGAGTGGGAGGCACCCAGCACGCAGGGCTGGGCCAGGCGGTCCGGGAGGTGCGGAGAACTTTGTTTGTGTTTTGAGCTCAATCCCGGCTGGGGCCCGGGCGCGTCCCAGGGCGGTTCCTGATCTGCGGCTTTGCCCTCAGACAGCCCGGGGGCGGGGCCTGAGAGGCTGTGCCGTGTGCAGAGCCCGCCACTCGCCGCGATTGGCTGGCTCTGCCGTCACTCCTGGCTCTCTCTGCGCGCTGATTGGGCAGAGCAGAGTGGGGACGAGCCCGCGTCCCGTCCCGCACCGGAGGCGCCATTGCAGGAGCATTTGTTCGGGCCCGGGAGCGGCGGCAGCGGCCGGAGCCCGGGGAGGCGGCGGCGGAGCTCGGAGGCGGCCCCGGCGCAGGTGGGAGCCGCGCTGGGTTGTGCCGGGGCTCGGGGCTGGCTGCGGGCGGAGGGGGCGGCAGGGGGCTCTGGCTGTGGCTGGGTTGTGCCGTGTCCGCGCCGTGTTCCCCGTGCCCTGAGGGCGCTGCGGGAGCGGCTGCCCGCGGTCTCCTTCCCGCGGGTGCCTGGGCAGGAGCCGGTGCCGGAGCAGCGCTGGCTCGTCCCGGTTCCTGTGGGTGGGACGGAGGTGGCTGCGCTGTCCCCGGGCCTGTGCGGGAAAATTCGCATGGCCAGAGGTTTCTGTGCCCGAAGGAGACAGAGGAGTCCTGTAAAAGTGAGTTTATTGCTGACCAAAGGGAGAGGCCGTGCGGCATTTGCCATGCGGTCTCTCCAATTGTTGTAGTACGCGGCCTCTTTTTTATCCTGATTTTCCCTTCTGCATCTCCCTCTGCCTTTGCCCGCTGGCGAAGTTCCTTGGAAAGTTCAGACTTCCCGATCCGCCTGCTGCATGTCCTCGTTAATGTGCACCCCCCTTTTGTGTAACATCCGATATTCCTGGCTCTGTTCAGGCTTTGTTCTTTTTCTCCATGTTCAGCAATTTCGCAGGATCTTGGCTGAGCAGCAGTCCGTGTCAATGAGTAACATTTTCTGAAACTGATGGTTTCTCCCGTTCCTTCCTTATCTCCAAGTCCCCAGCCCTATCTCCAAGCAGATTCACTCATTGACTCTGTTTTTTCTTCCTGCATCCTCTTTGATTTTGGGATTATTCTCAGTGATCTCAATTCTGAGAAAAACGAAAACTCAATCAGAGAATATTTTCCAAAATCCAATAAGGGGAAAAAAAAAAAAACAAAACAGGACAATGTCCAGCGCTGGCATATTCCTGGCCATCAGCCAAGGAACACCCTGCACATTAAGGCAGCCTTATTTCTGTGCTGTTCCTTTACTGAGGTACATACATATTCATGAGTTTCATGCCCTATTCAAACATTCCTGGCAGCTTTTAAAGTTATAGAAACTTTTCTTTATTTTGGTTTTCTGCTCTGGCTTATCTACTTAATATCCTGCAGATCTGGTTAATCTATTTTATTTCTTCCTGTGGCCTCATCCTGTTGTTTCACACTTCCCTGAGAGCGAACAGTTCACAAACTCTCTCCTTCTGGTCACAGATAATCTGATCCCATCCCATGGTGAAATGTTGTGTTCTTGGTTGGAGTGGATTGGTGGGCCAGACTCAGGAGCTGGATCTATCTGGTTGGTTCTTATTTCAAGGACAGCTTGTAATCTAATGATGCCATTGAAATGATCACTGGGTTCTCTGGCTCCTGATATGAATTGGTTGGGGTTCCCAGGGTCTGGTCCCTGGTGTTGTGGGATTTGTTCTGGTGGCCGTTCATCTTTTCCCCAGTTTTGGGTGCTCCCTCCAGCCAGGGCTGCATCAATTTGTCTCTTTTCTCTAATTAAATCATCACAGACTTGGATTCCCAACTGATTCCTCTGAACCTGTGGTAGCAGAACCCCCCCAGTGGTCTGATGCTCCCTGTGTGACACAGACAGTGACAGCACATGTTGGAGTGGGGAGAGGGATGATTCCCCCCACTTATTTTAGTGAAGCTTTCCCAACATTCTCCATTTGCTGTTTCCCTTTGCAGCTGAACCAATTTCTGTTGCAGAGTCAGAGATCCTCACTCTGGGCTCTGCCCTTGGCTGTGCCAATTCCATCTGTGCCAGCAGACAGAGCTTGGGCTGAGGGACAGAGGGAATCAGCCCAATTGCTGCCCCAGGCAAGAAGCCCCTGGTGCATTGTCCACACTTTTCCCCAGCAGTGTTAATTTGCATTTCTAAAGCAAAGAAGGCTTCTTCTACCACTTCTTCTTGTCCTCATGACTGGAGCAAATCATCCACATCCTGCATTAACCCAATCCCTGGGGGTGAGGTAAATTCTTTGGATGTTTTCTGCCAGGCTTGCCCCAATAAGGCTGGTGCTTCCCTGCATCTCTGCAGCAGGACCCTCCATGTCTTTCCCATTTTCCCTTCTTCCTCTTGTTCCCACTCCAAGGCCAAACCCTGTTCACCATCCTGTGTGAGTGGGCATCCCCAGAAAGCATCTTTTCCATCAAGGACTGAATGGGAGCAGTGTGAGGAGGGAACCTGGTTCCAGATGGTGTCAGGATCTGAGACTGTGGGGTGTCTCAGTTTAGTAACCTCATGTGTTATTTTTGGGTTCTGCACCATTCTAGAGATTTCATCTTGTCAAAGTCGGGAGAGATGGCAGGACACTGAATTTCATGCTGCAGAGCGGGGTTTTAATGGCATGCACTGCTCCTAGATGGGCCATTCAAAAGACTCTGCCTTCGAACCTGATGGGCTGGGATTTGCTGACTGCCCAGCCTGTTGGCCAGGAGCTGCCTTCTTACCTTCTCATCAGGGACTGACTGGCATCTGCTCTCTGTGGCCAAATCTTTGCTTCTCTCAGTGCCCTCTCTAGGCTTACCAGGTTATGAGGCTCACAGTCCAGTTCTTTTGCCATCATAGTACCTCGTTTCCATTTTCAAAATATAAAACCTGTGTTTATCATCCCTCTGCGGGGCCTCTTGCAGAAAGGACAGCTGAAACTCCTGGGGGTCCGAGCCCAGACAATCAGACCCCTTTGAGTTTCCTCGGGACTCAGCCCCATGGCAACTTAATGGAGAGAGAGGCAGCCTCGATTCAGTTGTCCTAAAAGGAATTTTAATAACATGAAAATAACAAACAATAAGGTGTCCACTGTATTGGAGTGACCTGGACCAAGGCAGGAACAAGTGGCAAAAGTGCCAGGGTCAGACAGGGGTATTTATGCACCCCAGTGTGGGTGGGGAGTTAGGGTGGGGTCTGAGGGAAAAGTCCAGTAGGGGAGAATGCTTAAGAATATTAAAATTCCTGCACCAAAAATTAATGTATGGTAATACAAAAAACGAGGAACCTTCTAGTGATGATTTGCATGCTTGAACTGAAGGAACACGTGAATAACCTGCTTGCTTACTGCACTTTGAACAGGGTTTCCCAGGGCATTATTCCAGGATTTTCTTCTTCCCCAGAGAAACCATCTCTACAGACAACAAACACGGTACAAGGAGAGTGACATTCTTCACTAAATTTGACAAGCCTGATCTTTCTAGCTGTAAAAATCCATCAAAATTTTTACGATCATGTCCATGAGCTAACAAAGGCACAGTTTTACTGGGTGGCATGCCAGAGGCTAATGACTTACAACTTACAACTTGAATATTAGAAAAAAAACAACTTAAAAACTATCAGAGGTAACATTTAGAACTATTAGAGGTAGCATTTCCTTTTGCTAGTAATGTTCTTGAAGTGTCCGACTCTTGAGGCCCAGGTGAAGTCACAGGTGAGTTGTCATTCCAGACGTCTCAGGTTTCTCTCCAGCTGGTGCAGAGCAGTTCTGGTCACTGTTCTGTGGTGTCTGCTGTGGGGCCATCAGGGAGGTGTTGTTGGTTGTAGCCCGGAGCAGAGCGCAGAGCAGGTCACACACACCGAGCAGGTTCCCATCGATTGCCGGCGTCTGGGGAAATACACGCACAAGGTCCCAGGGGCCTTCCCATCTGTTGGTCATGAGGTCCTGTACCAGTACCTCAGGTTTAGGTAACTGCATGCCACTAGAAGACTGTAATGATGAGAAATTATTTAAGATGGTAGGGTTTTGGGGAGTTTTGCAATATTGTTAGATGGTTTAAAGTTTACTGGGCTTTGGCCACCCTTCTCTGCAGGGTCTCACCATACACCCTTTTCTGTTTTTCAAGAACACGCTTTAAAGTGCCATATGCACATACAACAATTGCTTGTCTTGTGGGGGAATGAGGAATACCTGTGTGGTGTGGTACACCCCAGAGCTGTAGAAACTGTTGAGTGTTCTGTGTTATGTATGCAGGACCATTATCAGGTTTTATAGTCTGAGGGATGCCTAGGGCAGCAAAGGCTAATCGCCAATGTGTGATGGCATTGCATCTTCTTCTCCCTGTGTAGACTGAGGCCCAAATGGCAGATAAAAAGGTGTCCACTGAAACATGCATGTATTTTGGGTGGCCAAACTCTGAGAGTGTGACATCTGTTTGCCAGACTTGTAAGGTTCACAGACTACAGGGTTAACTCCCATTTGCAATAGTGTGCTGTGGCTTTGACAGCGCAGGAGTTAACAACGTTGCATTTTTCTGTGTTTGTCAGTAGGAATTTCCATTGGAAGGCTTTAACTCCTTGATGAAAAAAGGTGTGTGATGGTCTTGCCTGTGTTAGCATGTCTGGTTGTGGTGAGTTGGTGATAGCAGCCTACAACTTTGTAAATAGGTTGTGCTGCTGAGATTAATACAGAGTAAAATTTTGCTAGTTGGTTTCACTGATAAAAATTCAGTGGATTATGGTATCTTGGACAATCCTTTAAGAAGCCTTAAGCTTATGAATGCTGGCTATGAGGCATACAATAGGTTTTTAAACAGCATCATTTAAAAGGTTTCAGTGCTCGTGCAGGCCTTGACCCAGTGAGCACCAGTCAAACACAATGCTTATCTGTCATTTCACTGTATAGTACCACCTAGATGTGCTTAGGTTATCAGTACCCACTTCTGTTCTCAGCCTCAAAAATCCTAACACGAACATAACCTATTAAATCCAGAAGGGTGTTTAGCATAACACACACCTTTTCTCATTATGAATAGTAAAAGAACATGTCCAACAAAATAATAAGCACTTGAACAAAAATACTTACAACTGCCTAAATGCTTACCATCCCCCAGGGTCTGCTGTAGCTGGGGTGCCCCTTTTCTTAGCAAGGACTTTGAAACCTTTTCCCAGGGAAGTCTTCCTCCAAGTTGACCTCGAAAAAGGAGAGGGGGGAGTCCAGCTTTTATAACACCAAATTTACAATTAAAAGTAACTTGATTTCATTTTTAGGACTGAAACACCTGGTTTTGATGGCATACTTCCTTGCCAGCCAGGGCCATGGTTTGGCCAGAGCCAAGATCTTCATTGGGAGTGTTTCCCTAACATACCTTAAAAACATACCTGTATTAATATCTACTGCAAAAGTTCTCCAACATAAAAACCTTACAAATAATCAAAAGAATGCACACAAGTAACATCAAATAATATTTTGCAGCTGGATCTCTGTGTGTGCCAGGCATTGAGTTTAAAGCTTAGTAAAAATAAACACTTAAGAGACAAGTTGTTGTTCAGCTTTTGATTTCAATTTTGTCAGATGTTACTAAATTTTTGCAAATGCACCATCAGTATACAATGTCTCTCTGGAATCTGTAGCTGACATGATCTCATGCCAATTCCAAAAAGGCACCCTTAAAAACCTTCAGCTTATTTCTAAGTGAGTAAATGTTAAAACTATTTAGCAGAATTAAACACCAGAATCTCTAGAAGTTATTTTCCTGCATAGCCAAATACTGCAAAATGATTTCACCTTTAATAAAACACACTTTCATTAGAATTGTGTAGGTCATAATCAAATCTAGGTAGTTTTTTGTTAATTCAGTGCCCAGGCTCCACCATCGTGAGCAGGCAGCTCCCAGGCCACGTGGCGTCTGCCCTCCTGGGGTTGTTTGTGCCATGTGCTCTCTGCCATCTCAAGCGACTGGCACAGGTGTCTCAGCAGCTGCTTTTGCATTTCTCTCAGCTTTTATCAATTTTATCCAATTGTATCCATCAATATCCTCCAGGTAGTTAAAGTGCTCATGGCAATTTCATCCCCTCTAGAGGCAGAGTCAAAAATCAGTTGGCCAGCTTGTTCCCAGATCTTAACACTGAAGGCAGCGTCTGTGGTGATTTCTACACCTTGGCTCTTACAAAACTGTAGTAAACTCTCTAGAGCCTCTTCATCATGCTCAACCCCTCTTTTACTTAAGATCAAAGCCTAAATATTCACTATAGCTTTGTCCTCTGCTGAAATTTGACCACCCATGCCCCCAGAAGTGGCTGACCCTTTTTATGTCCTCTTCTGGACAATCACAGCTCCTCGGCTGTTGGCAGCTCTCCAGCTACTTTCCCCACACAGCTCTCCAGGCTGCTTTTCTCTCAGAGCTCTGGCCACTTTTTACAGCCCTGGTTGTATTTTCTCTCACAGCTCTTGGCTGTCCCTCTCTGGTGTTCCATCTCCTTTCTTTTCTTGTGGCTGAGTTACCACGTTGTCGCATCGCGGTGCACCCAATGTCCTGGCCAGGGTAGATGGAGGGATGACACGACATCAGGTTCATGCAGCAGAGAGAGATTTAATGGCCTGCACAGCTCTTGCAGAGGCTACTCAAAAGACTCTGCATTTGAACCTGATTGGCTCTGATTTGGTTACCAGCCAGCTCATTTATCAATACCTACCTGCTTATGTTCTCTTCAGGGACTGGCTGGTATCTGTTCTCTGTGGCCAAATCCCTCCTCCCATATTCTACCACTCCTCCAGCCCCCCTCATTGCCTGTGGATGCTCATCCTCTGACAGCTGCTGAGCTTTCTGCAAAACCATTTGTTTCTCCAGTGACCCAAACAAAATCCTTAAAAGATAATCTTGATCCTTCCAGGTATAATCCACATTTCCTAGATAGTGCATGAGGTAGTGGGTTGGGGACAGACACACAACACAGTACACTGAGGACCATCAGAAAAGAGCATGTTTTATTGTTCGGAACCTTCTTACATAGTGGGTTCCAAACTCCTGAGTCTAAATGACTGATTGGTCTGGGCTTTAACACCACCCAGCTCTTGACCAGTGATATGTCTGCTTTCTGGATTGAACATAATTGGCTGAGGTCCTTGCCTGGGCCTGAATCAAACCCATCCCCGCCTCACCTGAGGACTTGTATTATTTCTAGGTTGGATGAGTTTGGGGGTCCGATATGGCCAAATTTATCTGTCCAGCTACAGACTAGTGTACTGTGGCACCTAGATAATCCTTCCTACTGGTCCTTGTGCTCCCCGTGCCCTCCCCAGCCCGTATCCCCGAGGCGGTGCCTGTCCTGCCGCAGTGTCCAAAGGCGGCTCCCCCGGCGGGCAGGGCCAGCAGCTCCACGGGGCCGGGCAGCGGCCGGGGCGTCCCGCAGCCTCCTGGGGGCCGGGGGCCACTGCCGGCCCTGCCCGGGGGGTGCTGGGCTCAGGCAGCGCCCGGCGCTGAGCCCCGGCTGCCCCACAGCCCTGGCCCGGCCCCGCAGCTCCCCACAGGCCCCCAGCCCGTGCTCCCGGTGCCGCAGCTCTGCGCCCGCTCCTGCCGCTGCCAGCACAGAGAAACCCCTGAAATCCTGACCTCCTTGTTTTCCTCTCCTGGAAACCGGGGATACAAGGGATCTGCATCAGCTGGCAAATTTTGAGCATTGCACTCTGCTGAACAATGTCCCAGTCCTCAGTAGTTTTCTTTTCCTCCTCTTTTCCATCATCTGTTTTCTTACCACAGTGATTCCTGCTGCTGCTTCTTGTCTTAACCATATTCCTGCACACTCCTCTTCACCCTAAGCCTTCCCAGCACACCAACACCATCCATCCCCTGTTGTCTAAATTCCTTCTCAACTTCCCTAATTGCCCCCCTGGGTGTCCATGTCCTTAATTACCTCTGGGAGAATGTGCAAACTGCCTCAACATTCTCCCAAGGGACACTTCGTGGGGCACAGACATGGAGAGTGACATGGGGACACCTGGACATGGAGGGGGACATGGCCATTCCTGGGGACACAGGGGGACACTGGCACAGGTGGAGATGTGGGGGACAGTGACAGGGATGGAAACATGGTGGGGAGACAGCCAGGGGTGAGATATTTTGGGATCATCATCCCTTTTGCTGGGACCCCTTCCTGGCTTTCCCTTTTCCACCCTGCATGGGTGCCCTGCTATGGTTAATCCCTGGAGATCCCAGTGTCCTCCCTGATGAGATTTTCAGTGCTCTCTCCCTGCCAACTCTTCACAGCCCCCCCGATCTGTCACTCGTCTGTCTCCTGGACACTCTCGGGTCCCCAGTCAATCCTGGGGGCAGGAGGAGAAGGGAAGGAGAGGCAGGGATGAAGAACAAAATGGTCAAAGGATGCATGGGAGGATTTGTGGGAGGAGAAGGTGGGATTGTGCAGGAGAAGGAAGAATAGTAGGAGGAAGAGGAGTGTGAGGAAGAGTAGGGACACAGGAGGAGGAGGAGCAGGAAGAGGAGGCACCACAAGGTTCCACCCCTCCCTGGATCTGCAGCCTCCCCCAGCCCTGGGAGCGTTGCCTCCCCACATGCAGCAGGTGACCGGGGAGGGGGATCCAGGATTTTCATGGGAGTGAATCTTGGTGTTTCTGAGCTTTATTAGGCTAAATGTTGGTGCTTTGGTTTTTTGTAAGGGGCTGAATCTTTATATTTTAGAAGACGTTTTGTCTGAGTCCTGGTGTTTGGGGAGTTTTTGATCTGTGTCTTGATGTTTGCAGGACTTTTGGGCTGAATCTTGGTGTTTTGGAGGTTCTTACAGACACAAGGTGCCCAATGATTTCCTGAGATGAACTTGGGCAAGGAGGAACCCCCAGCCTAAGGCTCTCTCCTCTTGTTTTTTCCCCAAACCAGGATTTTTCATTCCCAAGGAGTGTCCGGATGGAGGAGGAGGAAAAGCCCCAGAGCTCCCGCAGGAGGAGGGGCTGCAAACCCAGCCCAGGGAGCTGCGAGGAGGAAAGACCCGCCCTGTGCCAGGAGGGCGGCCGGCAATCCAACTGCAGCTCAGAGCTGGAGGAGAAGCCTGATGGAGGGGAGAAGCCCCACAAGTGCTTGGAATGTGGGAAGGGTTTCAGCCAGAGGTCCCACCTGATCCAACACCAGGTGATCCACACTGGGGAACGGCCCTATGAGTGTGGGGAGTGTGGGATGAGCTTCAGACAGAAGGGCCACCTGCTCCAGCACCAGGTGATCCACACTGGGGAAAAGCCCTATGAGTGTGGGGAATGTGGGATGGGCTTCAGACAGAAGGGCAATCTGATAGAGCACCAGAGGATCCACACTGGGGAACGGCCTCACAAGTGTGGGGAGTGTGGGATGAGGTTCAGCCGGAAGGGCAGTCTTAGGCAACACCAGATGATCCACACTGGGGAAAAGCCCTACAAGTGTGGGGAATGTGGGAAGAGTTTCAGAAGAAGCTCAGCCCTGATCCAGCACCAGGTTATCCACACTGGGGAGAGGCCCTACACCTGCTTGGAATGTGGGAAGAGCTTTGGATGCAGCTCCAGCCTGAAATACCACCAGCACATCCACACTGGGGAGAGGCCCTATGAGTGTCCTGAGTGTGGGAAGAGGTTTCACACCAGCTCCAAACTCCTCGTCCATCAGCGGATTCACACGGAGGAGAGGCCCTTTCGCTGCCCCGACTGCGGGAAGGGCTTCAAACGCGACTCCACCCTCATCAGGCACCGGCGCATCCACACCGGGGAGCCCTACAAGTGTCCTGAATGTGGGAAGAGCTTCTCACAGAGCTGTAACTTGACCAAACACCAACAGAGGCACCACTAAGGGAAGCCCTGGGAGTGCCCTGAGAGCGGGAAGAGCTTCGTGCGCTGCTCCAGCTCCATCCCCCCGTGGGAGGATCAGCATTGGATGATCCCCAGTGCCCCCCGTTGGGCAGAGCCCTGGTGATCCGTGTTGTGAAGACACCTGGCTGAGGAGGCTCCACATCATCCTGTCTGCTCGTGGGCACCTGGATGAATCCAGGGGCAGGAACACCCATCAGGACACAGACAGACACTGGGAATTCCTTGGGGAGAGTAGATTTGTTGACTTTCAACCCCAGAAAATCTTTTTTGTTCAATCCTATCTTCTGGGGCATCAAAGAATACTGGATGGTCTTGGAGGTCTTTTCCAACCTCAGGGATTCCACAATTTTGGTTTCCTATTGCCCAAGGGTGTTCTATTGATGTTCTACCGAAGGGTGACATTACGATGTTTGTATCCCCAGTTGTCTTTTTGGTTTATTCTGGATATTACACTCTGTACCTTTAATATTGGGTCTGAGAGTAAAAAGGTGGGGAGAAGCTTTGTTTTGAAGTTTGTTTTCAGAAACTTTCCTCCTCCAGGCTGGCCTTGAGTGTGGGAGTCAACAACACACCAATGTGAGATGGAGAGGGGTTTTTTTCCCTCTCCCTTTTTCTCTTCTTTTTAGTTAGTTAGTGTAGCTTGCTGAGGCAGAGAAGCTTTGGGGTTTTTCCTCTTTTTTTTTCTTTTTTTCCTCTTTTTTTCTTTTTTTTTCCCCTTTTTTTCGCCTTCTTTCGGAACTGTTCAAACCTCCCTGGACTGAGGACCCGGGGGGCTCGAGGGGGAGCTTGCACCTGGGACCCACCAAGATCTGCCCTGCACAGCAACTTTTCCCAGCACCAGAGGGACTGAGAACAGAGCAACCACCTACAGGAGGATCTTCTTTCCTAATTTGTCATCTCTCCAGAGTGGCACAAAGTTCTTCTCATCTGGTATTGTTCAATTTATTGTGGTGGGGAGTGCTTTACTGGTTTAATAAACAGGTTTTTCTTTCCACTTCTCTCTGAGGAGGTCTCTCCTGAACCGGTTGGGGTAGGGGAGGGAGGGTCCCTTAGGAGTCTTCCTCCCAGATTTGCCCTAAACCACTACACATCTCTTGCTCATCTCATGGTCTTTATGACCCCATGGCCATGGTCACCTCATGGTCACCTCATGGTCACCTCATGGTCACCTCATGACCTTGATCACCTCACGGTCATGGTCATGAAATGCTCGTGGTCATCAAATGGTCAACTCATGGCCACAGTCATGTCATGGTCACAGTCATAGTTGTGTCATGGTCATTTTCTGAGCACCATCATCTCATGTTCATGGTCATCTCCTGATCACAATCACCTCATGGTCATGGTCCTCCCATGGGCACAATCTCATGCTCATGGCTGTTTCATGGTCATGTGATGGTCACAGTCTTCTCATGGCCATGATGACCTCATGGCCATGGTTGTGTCATGTTCATCTCATGGTCAGCTCATGATCTCGATCACCTCATAGCTGTGTCATGGTCATCTGATGGTCACAGCCCTCTCATGGTCATGATCATCTCATGGGCAGGGTCACAGTCATGGTCATCACATGGTCATGATCATCTCATGGTGTCTAGGTTTGAACGAGAGGTGTCTGCTCAGGAAGGAGGAGCCTCCCTTGGAACGGAGCATTCAAGCCCCCTTCCTGTGAATTATTATAATTTTGAAAATTCAGGGGCTGTCAGGCACAGGTACGGGGACAGGAATCACAGTTCTTTACTGGTGTGTATAACCAGACAAACAAACAACACCAACCCCAGCATTGATAACAAACAGAACCAGGAACCCAGGAACAGCTTCCCTGAGCGCGGCACTTTCCCCTGGGGTGCAGTTCCGGGCACAGCCGGCAGGGGCGCTGGTGGCTCCCGGTGGGCAGGGCAGGTGCGATGATCCCCCCGCAGCTGCAGGGGGCGCTGTGGCGCGGGCTCGGGGAGCACACGGTGATGGCGGCTTTGTCCGGGCCGGGCAGGGATGGAGGAGAGGCTTTGCTTCACAAAGCCCTGGGGCTGCCGATCCCAGTGCCCCAGCAGGACTCTCGGAAGCAGCAAGCTGGGCCAGCAAGATGTCCCAGCAGGAGAGTGAGGAGAGAGCAGCAGAGAGCACTCCCGCAAGGGGTGTGGGGCTACAGTGCAGCAAAAACTTGGAGCTGTGTCGCAGCTGCGCGGGGAGGATTGGCTGCACTGGGAAGCAGCGGGACCTGGTTCGGAACGGACACGGGCGACAAAACGACAGGTCGCGCGGGCAATCCAATCGCTAGGCTGATCCAGTCGACGGAGGAAAGCCTTTATTAGAAGCGCGCACAGCTTTTTATAGCCGCGCTTACGTCACAGCTGTGAGCTGCGAGCTGCGGCAGGATTGGTCGCAATCATCAGAGAGAGAGGGTGCCTAACTTCGCGTACAGCGCGAGGTTTGCGCACGGCGTCCCTATCTCCCGACATTTCCTCCCTCTCCAAGAACAGAAAATTTTACAACAGAATGAACTTAGTGTTAGTAACAACTGGTGAACGCATGTTAGTAAAACTGGGAGTGTACAAATTCTTACAACACATTAGGGCACTTACAACTTGGACGCGAATACTCTTGACAGTCAGGTTAACCGTCTGTGTTCTAAGAACATAACGTTAACAGTACTCAGATGGGCTTTGATGAACTGGGTTAGCTTATTAAGAAGGCAAAGACCGAAGATAAGCATCAACATAACGATAACAACCGGTCCCACAAGGGCTGATATAAGGGTAGGGATCCACGGGGACTGACTAAACAGGGAATTGAACCAACTCTGGGGTGAGTGCTGCTTGCTGCGTTGCTCGAGTCGTTCTCGAAGCTCTGCCATTGACTGCCTGATTGGCCCTGAATAATTGGCGTAAAAGCAGCATTTCTCATTTAAAGCGGCACACAGACCTCCTTGTCGCAACAGCAGGAGATCTAGACCGCGCCTGTTTTGCAGCACTACCTCGGCTAGGGAATTAAGGGATCATTCCAAGTCCGAAATGGATTTTTGAATCCGGAGCAAGTCTTCGTCGACCGTTGTTTGTAACTGACTGAGTCCTTGGTTCTGAGTCACCAGTGCAGAGACACCTGTCGCTGCACCTGTTGCTCCGAGTCCTAAAAGGACTGCGAGGCTGACTGCGGTTATCAGTTCTCTTTTTTGGCGTGAGGGATCTGCTTCCAACCGAAAGAGCATTTCGTCATCTGAATAGTACAGGATTCTGGGAACAACAATGACTTGAACACAAAAATCGTTAGCTTCTTTAAAGTGCTTAATAGATACACAAGGAGTGACAGCTGTGGACTTACATGCCCACGTTCCTGGGGTTGCAGGGATTGCCTAGGACTGTGACTTATCTAAAATGATTGATGTGTTACAGATCTCTTTGTGTTGTCGTATTAGCTGACTGTTGCCTATGCAAACTCCCTTTCCTGAAATTTGTTGTAAGGTAATTCCTTTTCGGGGGGTGTCCCACAGGCACTGCTTGGGGTTATTGTCTCTGGAGTAGCTGAATATGGTATCAAGGGCTACTCCCTTGTAAAAAGGTGGGTAAGTGTCGTAACAGAGCCAACAGGAGTTGGTGAGGTTTGGCTTTGTCGCATTCAGTGAGGAGAATGCTGCTCTCAACATGCGATAGAAGAGCGCATGCGAGGTCCATTCGAATGCGTCATGGGACGTTGGTGCAACAGTGGTAAGGTCTGGTGTGGGGACAGTGTCGTGGTGGTTACTTTGTTGGACTATGATTTGATTGGGTCCGAAAGCGGCACGGCGTTGTGTTGGGGCTTTAATAATTTGAACGACCGTGCTCGGGTCTGTTGCTGGGTGAAAGATGTACACTGATCACTTCCGTCCGAGGGACCAACTGGGATCTCGGGGGTGCAGGACTGTTACGTTAGGTGGGTACAATTTCCTTTGGAAGCGCTTATTTGCCCTCGTAAATTAAGTACAGCTTGTTTGCAATTGTCTGGCCAGTAATTTATCTCTTAAAAGTTATCTCTTTTTGGTGGGACCCACAGGCCACCGGTCACAATTGTTTCACATCCCCAGTGTTTGCAGTACCTATACTCTGAATCGAAGCAGTGGCTTTATCCTGGGTTAACATTGGGACACCAATATGTTCCCCAACTAATGTAGGTACCAGGCTTTCTTTGGGAATCGAGTCCTATGCCATCGAAGTTGAATATTTCACTGAGGTGAACAATGAAGGTAGGTGTGTTGGAAATTGTTTTCACAATCACCCTACCGTCTCTGAGGTCTCGAAAGCTCCAAAGGCGCGGCTGGTAAGGATGCTCACCCGGTTCGCCTTGGGTGGCGAGCAGGCTTAGGAACACGAAGACGCAAACGGACTGACGGTGTGGAGTTCAGATCAGGGGCAAGGAATGAGACTGATAGGAGTGGTCACTGTGATGGACCTGTCGAGAGAAACTCTGAGATTTCATTAGTTGGAGTGCATAACACAATAGAGTATGAAAAGGTGAGAATAAGAGAGCAAAAAGAGACAGCAATAAGAGCCTATGGAGTGGAGGGAATAAGACAGCAGAAGGCAGCAGGATTTCTTTGGTGGCTTGATTGCACTGCTATTGCAGGCAGCCTGCTATGACCGGACCTTTTGCTTCTGCAGGCAAGTCGGAGGCATCTACAGCGGTTTGGAGACGGTCTACGAACGGCGTGAAACTTTTGCTCTCGTTCTGCCGGCTGGTGGATCATGGAGCTGGCTTGGTTACGATTCTGCAGGCGGCACGGATGGCTTCTCTGGCTGCACGAGTTGTGGCTGCAACTTCTGAGGCTCGCAAGCCTTGGGCTTGTGCTTGTGGGCTAATCATCTGTGGGTCTTTACCTAGCAGTCTTTGAAGGCTAGAGTTGCGCAACGGATAGTGGTCACCAGCAGCTTTGGCAAGCATGTTCAGATAATTGTCCTCCCATTCTTGCTTGAATACAATCATTCCCACACCATCGAAAATCATTCGGCATGTCTGCTTGATGTCAAAAGGCAACGTCATCATTGCCGAACATGCCGTCAATTATGGTGGAGACCATGGCTGAATTAATTCCCTTCTCTGCAATAGCTTTTACAATTGCTTGTAGATCTTTGGGGTTGACAGGAGAATAGGTTGGCAGGTATTGTCTGTTCTCCTGACTGGGAAAGCTCAAATTGCTGTCGTGGTTAAGTCTGCACATGCCATCTGAATCTCCTTCCAATCTGTGAGTGGCATGGATTTTTGTGAGCTTTGCTTAGCTGTGAGCGGTGTGTGTATGGATCAGTGTGTTTGGTGAGAGGGGTTGGCATGTTGTCTTTGTCTGAGTCGGACTCTGAGCTGGATGAGTATCTGTGTGTTCTTCGCAGCCCTGTGTCCCATGGGAGTCGTGGGGGGTAGTAATTGGGGTACTGCAGTGAGCTGCAATCATCATCCGGCTCGTCTGAGTCAGAGGAGAAAATCAGGTGCCGAGGGGTTTCTGTCTTACAATGTTTCTGAGCTGGGTTACACCCGCTTTCTTTTTCGTGGGCAGCCTCTCTCCCTCCCCGTCTCCGCCTCCCTTCTGGGGAGGTCCTTTCCTTATTAGGAAGCCTCTTGGGGCACGCTCTCTGATTGGATTTCGATCTTTCCTCCCCCTCGTAACTTGAGGTCTCCTCCCACCTCTCCTTGAGCCCCCTTCTGCACGTGTCTGTGGCGGGAATCTGCTCTTTGCTCCGCCCTTCTTTTTCTTTCTCGGCGCCATTTTGAAGCATATAGGGTGGTGGTCTCTGACAGACCTCTCCGGGATTTGCATAATTAAAATCGTCTTTAAGTTCGTTAACAAAGCCACTTTCCCGCGGCTGATTCTACCCTTCGATTTATTTGGGGGTGGGATTGGGGGATGTAAGCGATTGGGAGCAGTTTTTATTAGTAAATGATCGGTTGGGGTCCGCGGGGCAGTTTGAGTGGTGGCTCCAACACCCACTATCGGGGTAACCTTTAAACATTTCCGAGCTGCTTCCCACGTCTCCTGCTCTAACAACACTTTCTGCAGTGCCCGCGTGACTTTTCCCCAGCTTTTCAAGCTTCTGCCAGACCCCGAAACCATAACATCATTGGCAAGGGCTTTTGTGCACCTGTCCCAACACTCTGAGTGTAAAATGTCCACGGGATGGTCAATTGTACGTAATTTTAATAATCGCATGATTGCACAATTGAAATCCTTAATTCTACAATCGATCCCCCACTGTTTATGTAATTCCAAAACCACCTTCCCAAGTGCATCCATCCTCGGTGGTACTGGGGCGTCCCCCTGTGCTAGGATCGGTCCCGCCGTCCCAGCCGTCCGTCTTCGCTCGGCGCGACTCCCAGCACCTTGGCCGCTCGAACCCGTGTGCCGGGGAGCAAATTCCACTATGTCGCAGCTGGGGACGCTGCTAGGTGCAGTGGCGACCCGGTTTGGAACGGACACGGGCAAGAATACGACAGGTCGCGCAGGCAAACCAATCACTACACTGATACAGTTGACGGAGGAATGCGTTTATTCAAAGCGCGCTGTTGGGTGTCTGAGTGCTGCTCGCAGTCCCTGCGCGGCAGGCGCGTCGCGGCAGGCGTGCCTCAACATTCCTCAGCCGCAGCGCCCTGCCCGCCCGCGGCTCGGTGCCGCGAATGGACCGCGCGCGGGAGGCGCGGCACGGTGCAGCTCTCTCCCGCCGCGGCACTCTCTCCCGGTGTGGCTCGGTGCCGTGCGCAGCACATGCGGTTCGGCGGCGTGCGCAGACCCCGCTCCACACGCGCCGCGCGGCACTCTCTCTCTCCGCGGCATCCCCTCCCCTCGCGGTCGCGTCCAATCACGCCGCTGCACGCGGCTCGGGGCGTGACGTCAGCACGATTTTAAAAGCTGTGCGCGACTCCAATAAATTGTTCTCTCCCCGTCAATTGTATCAATTTCCTGCGATCGAGAGACCCTCCGCGACTGGGTGGTGTCGCGGTGTGTTCGTTCCAGACCGGACCCCACTGATAAACGCTGCGACGATTAATTCAGCCGTTCCCCCTGCCGCGGCGCGATCCCGAGCCTGCGGACCGCAGCAAGTGGTGCCGAAACCTGCTTCGTGGCTGCTGCTGGGAAGACCTAGTGAGAAGAAGTGCAGACACGTGCCTGACTAGGAATCCCAGAGAGAGACGCGGACGGCTTTCAGGAGACGCGCCGGAAGGAGACGAACGGCTGATTCGGCTGGCCCGGATCGGCGAGGAGGGACGCCTCCAGACTACCGCATGGAGCCGATGAGCCAGGTAGTGTCAGAGTTGTATAAGCAATGGGGGATTCAATGTCAAAGTAAGGATTTTCAGATTGCAATCGTGAAATTGATTGAATTAGGGGCAATTGACAGCCCGGTGGACATTTTGCACCCAGACTGTTGGGAAAGGTGCACAAATTGGCTGGCAAATGATGTTATGGTTTCGGGGACTGGGAAATGCTTGAAAAGCTGGGGAAAGGTCACGAAGGCATTGAAAAAGCCCTTTTAGAGCAGGAAGTGTGGGAATCTGCCCGGAGGTGTTTGAGACAGACCCCATTTGTAGGGGTCGGGGCAACCACACAGACTGCTCCATGTGACTTCTCTGGGGACCCCAACCATTCAATTACTAATGAAATCAATCCCCAATCGCCTCTAACCCCCGATCCTACCCCTGAACTAACCCAAGAAATTAATCAGCCGTGCGAAAATGATGCTTTTGAAGAACTTGCTAACAACCCTGCTTGTGCCAGCCCCAGAGAGGCTTGGCAAAATCCACCACCTTATGCCCCCAAAGATGGCGCCGAGAGGGAGCAAGAAGGGCGGGGCAAACACCAGATTCCCGCCACTGGCATGCGCAGAGGGGGGCTCGGAGAGACGTGGGAGGAGACTTCGGGCAGTGAGGGGGAGGAACGAGCAGCACCCAATCAGAAAGCGCGCCCCAAGAACCTTCCAAATAAGGGAAGCACCTCCCCAGTCGGGAGGCGGAGACGGGGCGGGGAAGAACACTCCCACAAAAGGGAGAGGGGACAGATCCCGGCGCGGAAACTTTGTAACAAAAAGACACTGCAGCACCGGGGTGTCTCCTCTGACTCAGAGGAGTCAGACAACACCAGCTGCTCACTGCCACATCACACCTACTACCCCCCACGACTCTCCTGGAACACCGGACTGAGAAAAACACACAACCACACGTCCAGTTCAGATTCTGATTCCAATAAAGACAGCGTGCCAGTCCCTCTCAGAAAACACATCAATGCACACACATCACACGCAACAAAGCAAAGCTCACGAGAACCCATGCCACTCACCGACTGGAAAGAAATCCAGATGGCATGTGCAGAACTAACATCAACACCAATCCGAGTCTTTCCCGTTAGGAGAGTTGACAACAATTTACCAACATACTCTCCAGTCAATCCTAAAGAAGTGCAAGCAATCGTAAAAGCGATTGCTGAAAAAGGAATTAATTCAGCCATGGTTTCCACCATGCTTGATGGCATGTTTGGAAATGATGACATGTTGCCTTTTGACATAAAACAAACATGCCAAATGATCTTCGACGGTTCAGGAATGATAGTATTTAAACAAGAGTGGGAACAGAAGACGCTCACTGAACAAGCTGCCCGCTCCCTCGATTTCATCGAAGAGCAGCTGTCCACAGCCACCCTTTCCCAGTGGGATCCAAACCAGTCAGCGGACTTGTATGTGCATTTCACAAAAGAAGGGGAAGTAGGAGCTTTGGCACAAGGATCACCAGACAAAGCAAAGCCAATTCAGTGGGTCGTCCTCGGAAGAGCCTCACGCACATTCACCCCAGGAGTTGAGTGCCTTGGAAATCTAATCATGAAAGGAAGAAAGCTCGCACTCAGTCACCTAGGTTCCGAACCAGCCAAAATATATCTGCCATTTCGCAAACAGATTCCAACGTCATCAGTGGCAGTCACAGAACACCTTGCTTTAGCTCTCTTTGACTTCACAGGAGAGCTCTGCTATGCAGCGAACCCACCATGGTCCCGACTGTTGACCATGATCGATATTGACCTCCCACCGAAAGTGGAAGACCGACCACGTCCAGGTCAGACAGTTTTCACAGATGCATCTTCAGCCACCTCCACCGCTGCAGTCGTGTGGCAGACTCAGGAACAGTGGCAGTGCATCAAAATGACAGACAAGTCGCTGTCAGTGCAGCTGTTGGAAGCCTCCGCAGTTGTGCTGGCATGTGGACTGTTTCAGTTGCAACATCTTAATATTGTCACCGACTCTGTACGTTGCCAAACTCTGCCGAGCAATGACAGGTCCGGGAATCTCGACATCGCAAGCAGCCATCATGATTGAGGAAGCAATCTCATCACGACAAGGCACAGTCTCCGTCATCCACGTCAACAGCCATGACCCCATCAAAGGATTCTTTCAAATCGGCAATGACAAAGCTGATGCAGCAGCGAAAGGACTGTGGACCTTGCAGGAAGCAAAGCAGCTGCATGAATCCCTTCGCATCGGACCCAGAGCGCTCGCCAAGAAGTGCAACATCCCAATCTCAGATGCAAAGCATGTGGTAGCCACTTGCCCTCATTGCCAGAAATCTCCACTCTGGTCCAGCGGAGTGAATCCCAGAGGTCTCAAGGCCTCTGAGATCTGGCAAACAGATTTCACCCTATGCCAGTTGCTGAAGCCCAGAGCCTGGCTTGCTGTCACGGTAGACACATACAGCGGCATGATCGTCGCAACTCAGCATGCAAAGGCAAACTCAAAAGCGACAATCCAGCACTGGCTGACGGCAATGACATGGCTTGGTATTCCCAAGCAGATTAAAACAGACAATGGGACAAACTTTATCTCTAAGACAACTCAGGAATTCGCTACCAAGTGGGACATAGATTTGAAACAGGGCATTCCCTGTAACAGCACAGGACAGGCCATTGTGGAAAGGGCAAACCAAACCTTAAAATCCAAATTAGAAACCCTGGCCAAAGCAGAAGGGTTCACCGGCTGCATCCCTCCTCCAGAACAACCCCGTCTGCTAGCCACCGCCTTGCTAGCATTGAACCAGTTTCCCAGGGGAGATCAGGCACAAGCCTCTTCCCATAAGCATTGGGCCACAGAGGCAGTGAAGCAGGGCCCACCTGTCAGCATCAGAAATGAGACAGGGGAGTGGGAAACTGGGTGGAAACTAGTAATGACGGGACAAGGGTACGCAGCTGTCGAAAAAGATGGCATCATTAGATGGTGCCCACTGAAATCCATAAAGCCTGTGCTAGGCAGCCCAACAAAAGACACTTAAAAACCTTTCTTAGCTGTCTCACTCTTTCTCTCTTTCTTACTCTATCACATACTCTGGGAGAACCTGGTGTTTTCTAGCACCACAACTAACAAAACATCCGAGCCTCTTTTGACAGGTTCATCATCGTCACCTGCCCCTGATCCGGACTCCACAGCGTCAATCCATAGGCATCTTGGTACTCCTAAGCCTGCTCGCCGCCCACGGCGAATCGGGTGAACATCCTTACCAGCCGTGCCTGTGGAGCCTCCGAGACCCCAGAGACGGTAGGACAATTGCGAAAACAGTCTCTAACTCACCAAGTTTTATCGTCCATCTCAGTGAGATCTTCAACTTCGATGGCATCGGGCTCGACGCCCAGAGAAAACCACTCAACTGCGTCAGTTGGGGAATGTATTGGTGTCCAGGTGTGAACCCAGGTCAAAGTCACTGCTTTGACTCAGAATACAGGTATTGCAAGCATTGGGGTTGCGAGACGATCGTGACCGGCGGTCTTTGGGTTCCATCCAAAAAAGACAGCTTCATCGAGGTGAGTTATTGGCCCGACAACTGTAAGCGAGCAGTGTTAAACTTGCAAGGACAAATTACAGCCTCTAAGGGAAATTGCATTCCCGGTTGGTCTCTGGGACGCAGATGGTCAGTGTACATCTTTCACCCAGCAACAGACCCAAGCACGGTCGTTCAAATTATTAGAGCACCAACACAACGCCGTGCAGCTTTCGGACCCAATCAGATTGCGGTCCAGCAAACTAGCCATCACGACACCATCCCCACACCAGACCTTACCACTGTTGCACCCATGTTCCATGACACATTCGAACTGACCTCACACACACTTTTCTACCGAATGCTAAGAGCGGCATTCTCCTCCTTGAATGCCACGAAGCCAAACCTTACCAGCTCTTGTTGGCTTTGTTACGATACTTACCCACCTTTTTATGAGGGAGTAGCCCTTGACACAGATTCAGCTACTCCAAAGACAGTAATCCCAAGCAGTGCCTGTGGAACACTCCCCGGAAAGGAATCACCTTAGAGCAGATCTCGGGGAAAGGAGTTTGTATAGGCAACAGTCACCTGATACATCGACACAGAGAGATTTGTAACACGTCAGTCACCCTAGATAGGACACAGTTCTGGGCAATCCCTGCCACCCCAGGAACGTGGGCTTGTAAGTCCACAGGTGTCACCCCCTGTGTGTCCATCAAACACTTTAAAGAAAGTAACGATTTCTGTGTCCAAGTTATTGTCGTCCCCAGAATCCTATACTACTCCGACGACGAGATGCTCTTCCGGCTCGAAGCTGATCCCACGAGGCAAAAAAGAGAACTGATAACGGCAGTCAGCCTCGCAGTCCTTCTAGGACTCGGAGCGACGGGTGCAGTGACAGGTGTCTCTGCACTCGTGACCCAAAGACAAGGACTCAGTCAGCTGCAAACCACAGTTGACGAGGATTTACTGCGGATCCAAAAATCCATTTCAGACTTGGAAAAATCCCTTAACTTCCTTGCTGAGGTGGTGCTGCAGAACAGACGTGGCTTGGATCTGCTGCTGCTGCGACAAGGAGGTCTGTGCGCTGCCTTGAACGAGAAGTGTTGTTTTTACGCAAATTACTTGGGACCAATCCGGCAGTCGATGGCAGAGCTCCGAGAGAGACTCGAGCAGCACAGCAAGCAGCATCACCCTCAGAATTGGTTCGATTCCCTGTTCAACCAATCCCCCTGGATTCCTACCCTTGTTCCAGCCCTTGTTGGACCCGTTGTCATTCTTATGTTGTTGCTCATTTTTGGTCCCTGCATTCTTAACAAGTTAACCCATTTTAGCAGAGCGCGTTTGGACACTGTCAACGTTATGTTCCTAGAAAACAAGCAGTTAACGTGATTGTCAAATGTACTTGCGTCCAAGTTGCAAACACCCTATCGCGTTGCGAAAAATATGTACCCCAGTTTTACTAACACCCGTTCATTCGTTGTTACTAACACCGAGTTCATTTATTGTAAAGTTCCCTATTCTTAGAGAGCAGGGAAATGTCGGGTGTCTGAGTGCTGCTCGCAGTCCCTGTGCGGCAGGCACGTCGCGGCAGGCGTGCCTCGACATTCCTCAGCCGCAGCGCCCTGCCCGCCCGCGGCTCGGTGCTGCGAACGGACCCCGCGCGGGAGGCGCGGCATGGCGCGGCTCTCTCCCGCCGCGGCACTCTCTCCCGGTGTGGCTCGGTGCCGTGCACAGCACATGCGGTTCGGCAGCGTGCGCAGACCCCGCTCCACACGCGCCGCGCGGCACTCTCTCTCTCCGCGGCATCCCCTCCCCTCGCGGTCGCGTCCAATCACGCCGCTGCACGCGGCTCGGGGGGGTGACGTCAGCACGATTTTAAAAGCCGTGTGCGACTCCAATAAATTGTTCTCTCCCCGTCAATTGTATCAATTTCCTGCGATCAAGAAACCCTCCGCGACTGAGTGGTGTCGCGGTGTGTTCGTTCCGGACCGGACCCCACTGATAAACGCTGTGACAATGAATTCAGCCGTTCCCCCTGCCACGGCGCGATCCCAAGCCCGCGGACCGCAGCAGCGCGTGCTGCTTTACATAACCGCGCTTGCGTCACAGCCACGGAGCCGCGAGCCGCAGCGCGACTGGTCGTGAACGTCGGAGAGAGAGAGAGGGGGTCTCTATCTACGCGTACAGCATGGGGTTTTGTGCACGGCGTCCCTATCTCACGACAGAGGGGTCCCGAGGGCCTCACGTTGGGTGCCAGCTGACGCGATGCTGGTGCCCTTCAGCCCAGCCAGCTCCCGGCACCGGCGCCAGGAGTGGGGCTGCCCCCAGAAAGCCAGGCAATCCGGGGTGCAGCTGTAGGGCACAGTTGCTGTATAGCACAGGTGGCACGCGTCGAGGGCAGGGACAAGGAACAGGGAGAGGCCTTCTGTGTGATTTTCAAAGGTGTTTATTGCCCTGAGCGTCAGGGACAGAAAAAGGCACAGAACCTGGGCTTGCAGGGGATTACAAGTGGAAGAGGTCTTGGGAGAGGATACAATTTCCAACCAATAAGGGTGACATGGGGGAGGAACATAAGGTGGGGAGTGCAATGCACAGACCAATGAAAGAACACAAGGGGAGGGAGCAGTTTAAACCAACCACTGGGGCATCGAAGGTTGGGGGATTGACAGGGAAGGGTCTGGAAGAAGGGGAAGAGTTAGGGAAGGATTGACAATTCTGTAGGAGGAGGGAAGGGCAGGCCTAGGGAAGATAGACAACCAGGGCAAAATCAACAGTACAGGGGGAAAGGAACAATCCATTAGGGATACAATATACTATAACATTCGAAAATATGGGTGATGTGTAAAACTGACCATTAAAACAGAACTGCAACTGGAGACACAATAAAAACACACCACAACATCTCCCCCTTTTTTGTTTAGAAAAGAGAGAGTGGGAGTTCCAGAGTTCAAATAAATTAATGAAGGGCTTAGGTTCAATTACGGAGGGAATGGGGGTGGAATAAAGTAATACAACGAATGGTTTGGGAACACTTGTGCAGGACAAAGGGTAATCGCTATTAAGGAATACCTGGGTGGATAGGTGGGGAAGTTTCTCTAGAAAGTGGAGGTCACAATGCAGGAGCAATACCCGATGCAGAGGTGGAGCACGTCGCAGGGAAGGAGCCCAACGAAGGAGTGGGAGTGGGGAAGGGTGAAGAAGAGGACAGTTCATGAAAACAAACTTAAGGGAAAACAACTGACAAAACTGAAGCAACTTACAGAGGAACTCTAACAGCACTTAAGAGAGCAGACAACTTCAGCCAAAAGCTTCATAAAGTTCTTTTGACTTGTTCTTCTGTTCAGCCCGATGTTCTGGAACAGTGTTTTGGCTGGCATGATGGCATCCTTAACTTGGATGCCCACTCGGCACAGCACACGGCAGCCCAGAACTCCTGGGGCTCAAGTGATCTGTCGAGCTCAGCCTCCCCAGCAGCTGGGACTGCAGGCCACTGCCACTGTTCCTGAGCACCAATTTGACTGGGGTTGTTCCTGCCTTTAAAAAGACATAACTCATATGATAGATAAGATTATTTAGAACTTACAGATGATAAATACCTTAACCTTAATATAATTGACTTACAGAAATGAACTCCAACAAAGTAATGTAGAGTAAAGCAAAAATGTTAATTGATTACAAGGAAAGCATATATGATCAAAGAAACATGCACTTAATACAAACTTAAGGGAATTTGAATGTAATAAATAATGCTTTCAACCAGAAAGGGGAACAAATAACTTTGGAAGGCATCTTGGGGATTATTAACTGGGAAAGAGGGAGAGGATTGAGGGATCAGGGAAGGGTCCCTGACAGCTGGCACCTTGCTGCCAGGGCTAAGGTGCCGAGGGGGCTGTGGGGAGCCAGGGAGACCAAGGCATTGCCGGCTGCCCTGCGCTTCGCGGGTTGTTCCACGCAGTCCTCCCAGCCTAGGGGGAAAGGGTTTAAGACTGAGGGATGGTGTGATGGTTTTATCATGTTCTATATCTCATTTGACTGGAAGAATATAAAGCAAAACAGGCCCATCTTTAAATTACAAAGATAGTTTATTAATACACACACAAAAACAACAAAAAAAAAGGAAAAAAACCAACAACAACAAATGAAACTTCTAAAACATCTTTCTTTCTCTTTCTAAGTTTTTTACCTTTCTTCACTCAACATAAAAAGACATGACCTGCAACCTCAGCCAGTTTTACCATTTAAAAATAACCTTTTATCAGTTCTTTTAGGAAAGGAGTCTCTCTGGGTTCTATATAGACATCCCATGCTCTACATCTGCGAGGATTTTAAAGGAACTCCTGCAAACTGCGAAATCCTACCCATTAGCAGTTCTCTTAACACTGCACATGGGCCATATTTGCTTATTGGGGTACTGTTTAAGGATGCCTCCTCTAGTATGACACAAAGATTCTCTTCTTCTATTTCCAAAATCATCTCAAGACTCAAAAACAAATCTCCTCTTTCTTTAGGAGCAAAAAGCTTCATATCACTTTTAACTAGAACCCCACATCCCCCCAAAAGCATTTATATGTTACAGGAAAAACTAGTTCAGTCTCTATAGTTTACCAGAAATGTCCAGCCAAAATTAGGCCACTCCTTTGTCCTTTGCCTTAAAGTCCTTTTCACTCTCCCTTCACCGACTGTAGCTCCATGCTGTGTCTTTCTATGGCTCATTCGCTATATTTGTTCTTCTTCCGGAGAAAGATGATGTTTAGGAAAGTCCATCTGCTAGTAACAAAGGGTTAAACTTTTCGGGCTGCCGGGCTGCCCACGTGGCTCTGCGGCGGGAAACTGAGTCGTTTAGAAGCCCTGCGCTGGTTTTTTCGGCTTGAAAAGAAGAGCAAGGGCGAAGGGGCACTCCGTCCGAGCTCCCTCTCCTCTCCATGCTGCCCGCCTCTCTGCGAGACAGCGGCTCCTAAAGCTCCGGCCTGGCCCGGCCCGGCCCGGCTCCAGCTCCGGCGGCCCGGCCCGGCCCGCCGCAGCCGCCCGGGTGGGGGGGCACCGAGGCCGGCCCGCCCCGCGGCTCCCTGTCCCCAGCCTGCCACACTGGAAGACAAAGAGGTCGCTCCTACCACCCACCCAGCCTTTTTAAGCATTCCGCCAAAAGTCGCAGCTTGTCTTCTACTGGATAAATTGCTTGTCAATCAAATAAACTGACCCCAATTGGAACAAAATCAGGCTTTTCCTAGCCTATGACAGGGAGGGTCATGGACTCGTTAAGAAAAGCGTTTGAAGAGCAGGAGACGTGGAAGGCAGCCCAGCAATGTTTAAGGGTAGTCCCGAAATTAGGTGTTGGCGCTGCGACTCAGACTGCGGTTAATGATGATTTTTCAGAGCTGAAACCGCCGCCTGAAATTGACGATCCCCTGCATTCGCGATCTCCCCTGCGTTCGAGACCCTCATCGCCTGCCCCAAATCCCAATCCCGAAACTAACCCAAACCCACACCCCAAGCGCGGTATTCCCTCGCTTTTCCATGATGGTGCAAGTAATGTAGATAAAGATGAAATATTAATAAAACCGCCGCCGCCTATGCTCCGCAATATGGCGCCGGAGCCGAACAAGAAGGGCGTGGCCAAAAGCCAACTCCCGCCACAGACGAGCCAATTCCCGCCTGTGATGGTTTCATCACGTTTTATATTTCATTTGACTGGGAGAATATAAAGCGGAACAGGCTCATCTTTAAATTACAAAGATAGTTTATTTACACACACTGAAA
>JADMLD010001670.1:0-41378 GCA_017589585.1 Phylloscopus whistleri
GGACCTCAGTGGGACCCATTAATGCCTTGAGACCAATTTTGGGTTTTTTCTTCTGACTTTGGCTCCTGGAAAGGTTTGTGCAATCTCTTCTCAGGCCCTGAGGTTCAAGGCTCAGCACCAAATGTACCACGGGGCTCATTAGGATCAAGCAAGTCTTGACAAACAAGGGCTCTGCCTTGATTCCCCTCTGGTATAGAGAAGCTCACTAGGAAATCTTTTTCGTAGAGTTCTGTAGAAAGTACTTCAAAAGGATTCTAATAAATCCACATGTATATTTTCAAGGTGAAGTTTTCTCTTTAGAGAAGTGGTGATTGCAGCATTCAGTGTCTGATATTGATGCAGAGTCTCTCCCGAGGAGGTCTGGCCTGCTCAGAGATGCTGTGCCCTTAGGTCTGACCCAGTGTGGTGAACATTGTTCCACATTCCCCAACCTCATCCTGTCTCTCCTCACTCACCTGGGACCTGCTTTGCTCAGAGAACTGGCTGCACTCTGGCAAAGAGGGTTTTTCTTCCTTTTTTAGACATCTGAAACACCTGAGTTTCAGACAATCTCCTCAAGTGTGTGCCAAGCCCAAGGTGCCACTTCTTCCCCAAGGCAGAACCATGCAAGGAATGTTCTAGACACACAGGAAGTTCTAGAATAAACACAAACCCAGAGTTGGCTGAAGGCAGAATTCGACCAACTGCTGAAGGACAGACAAGCTTTGAACTCCTTGCAGCTGAAAGCTCCAGGTGAGTTGTTGGGAGGTGTGTGAGTGAGCCAAGAGTGAGGGGAAGGGAAATGCAGAGAGCCCTGGAAGTGCTTCAGTGCAGACAGGCTGTGGGGAAGGGGAACCTCCTTGGAAGCACCTTGGGCTTGGTGCCATTTCCTTTTTAACATCTCCAGTATTCAAGGCTGCTGATACATACCCAATAACTGGTCCCCCTTGGTTTCCTACTATTGCTACTTCTCTTAATGGATATAACTGGCCCTTCCCACTTCCATCATCATTGTTGTCCCCACTCGTTTCTGCCCGTGCCTTTTCTCTGCTTCTTGTTCCATGTGCCGGTGGTGAATCTGGTGCTGGGAGCAGAGCCACAGGGGCTTGAGGTGCAGGGGTGCCGGATTAGGCACCTCTGGGGGCAAAGTTGGCTGTGGCCAATAAGGAGCAGGGACATTGTCTAGGGGGTCCCATGATTTCTTTTTTTTTTTATTTGGTTTTTAAAGTATACAAGGGAGAAGGCCAGGACCCGTGCCATAAAGCGGCATAATCACTTTCTTCTTGGTTAATAGGGTCCTTTTTATTTACATAGACATTTAAAGCCTGACAAATCCACCCCTCAAATGACCCGTACATTGGCCAATACAAATTACCAGGTGTATCATTTTTTAGTCCATTCCACATACAATATTGTATCATTTTCTCCTTACTTTTTCTTTTCCTGGATTCCCATTCATCCCAAAATTTTAACATTAACCCCAGGGGGATGTCCTGAGGTATGTCTGGTAAAGTGCTCCTCTTTTTCCAGTACCCTTAGTACTTCTATTTTTCTGCTGGTTTATACCAGTTCCTGGGCTCTTGCTTTGGCATTGACCCATCTTATCCTAACGGGTTTCCTTTCACTCACCTCGACTACACTTGTTCTGACTTCAACACTATTTGAAATCTTTTTACTCGCTTAGGATTTTTATATAAAAAAGTCCCTTCAATCAGTGCTGCTTCCTGCCTCCGATTTACTAAGGAGAAATCCTCTCCAATTATTGCTGCATCCCGCCCCGACCTTTATTAAAAACATCCCTTCACTCACCCGTTTTCACTCACTTTGTTCCTTCCCCTGCCACTCCCCTCACGGGCAGACGGAGCCGAGGTCAGAACTCCTCGGCACTCGCTCCGTGGCTGGGCCACGTCTCACACACACAGCACTCGTACTTTCACCCGTCCCTTATCCCATCTAACCAAGAGATACTTACAGCCTCTTTTCTTGCCTGGGTCTGTGTGCACGAGTTATTACAGGTGAATTTACTGCAGCCTGATCTGGGAGCTCAAAATTCTTTTGCTCACAATTTACCTTAAGGATCTCCTTTCTCCCAGGGAGGTTTCCCAGTCACTCAGGGCCACCAGAGGTTGGAACCACCAAAGGTGGGGCGCCTCCCTGAGAGGCGTTGGAGTTGGAGATGCTCACATTCTCCACCAAATTGTAAGCAATGAATAGCTTGACTCAGCCAATATATCAAGCAACAATCAATTTATTTATTCATTATTTCAAATGGCAAAGTGTGAGCAAATCAGGGAGCTGGGTACAAGGGGGGGTCTCCCCTCCAGCTGCACACCGGCTACAATTTTTTGCTGGTATTTATTGAGCATCTTCATAAACATTTCTCAGCAGTGTTTTTATGGTTTTCTACTAGTTTGTATTTGTGAATTTTAAGTTCTATACCCCACTGTGATCAGTTCTTATTGGTGATGTATAATTTCTATACCCTAAGGCTGTAAAATAGTGATGATGATGTCCAGCTTCCCTTTCTCAGAAGCATACATCAGTGATGGTGAATTCCAGCTTCCCTTTCCAGGATTATAAATCAGTGAAGGTGATATCTAGCTTCCCTTCCCAGGATCGTCCAGTTTTTCTTTCCAGGATCATCAGTTCTTAGCTTGGGATAAGATCACTTCCTTCTATTATTTTGGTGATTACAACTTCTTTTATATTTTCTAAAGCTATAGTTCAAAGCTTCTTGTTGCAAAGCAACTTAAAGCTTATAATAATTTTATTTTCAAAGCAAATAATAATACTTCTGCATTCTTCCATCCTACATGTTAAAGAAAACTTAAAACTTATACTGTAAAACCTTTAAAGATCACATTATTCACTTATAAGCAAGTAAAATGTTTATCTAAAGGCCTCTTCCCATGCTTTTTGTTTGGTTTTTTTTTGCGTATTAAAACTAATTTTATAACTGCCTCCTGGCCTTGTTCCACACATTTCACAATTACAACTACACAGGCCACCTTTTCCTACCTGACACGAAACACACCCCACATTTCACACCAGCAATGCCAGGCTGTCCCAGCAATGCCAGGCTGCCCCCCCAGGTTTCAGGTTGTCCCAGTGTGTGCTGGGCTGTCCCTAGAGGTGGCACATTGCCTCCATGGGTGCCAGGCTGCCCTGATGGATGCCAGGCTGTCTCCACAGGTGTCACAATGTCCCTATGGCTGCCAGGCCATCCTGATGGATGCCAGGCTGTCCCAGTGATTCTGGGCTGTACCGTGGCTGCCACCCTGTCCCCCCACCCCCAGCTCATCTGACGTGGCTGAAGACCTGTCCAGGGCTCTGCCTCTCCTCCTTGGCCATGTGCAGCATGTCCAGCAGGGCCAGGCTCAGCCCCTCCTCCTGAGTGGGCAGGCTCAGCCCCACGGCTCTGTGGCCCAAGCAAATCCCTGTGGGATTGGGCAGGGCACAAGGGCTGGGGGGTTCTCCCATCTCCTGCTGTGCCAGGATGCCTGAGGCACCCCAAGATCCCTGGCCTGTGCTTGTATTGTCCTCGTGTCCCAGTGCCCACGTGAATCACATCCTACCCTGGGCTCTGGTTTCCTGCTGCTTCCCTGCCTCTGTCCCTGGGGCGTGTCCCCCTCAGGTGACACAGTGACCCCATCTTGGCAACCTGGGGTGCCCCGTGCCCACTGTGGGATGGCCACGAGCAGCTCCAGGTGAGAAGGTAAGAGGATCCACATCCCCCAGGTACTGGTGGGCACTGGAGGAGGATGAGGAGAAGGGGGAGGAGGAGTAGGGTGAGGAGGCAGCCTGGCAGGGCTCACTTGGGTGAAAGGGTAATCAAGGATGGGGTAGTCAGGACAGGGCTGGCTGGTCATTCAGCAGCTGGAAGTGCTGGGACTGTCCCAGGCCACACCAGTTGGGGAAGAAGAACCTGATGGGGACAGCAGAGGGGTCTCAGCGCTGCATCCCCCAGAGAGCACAACCCCAATCAGCCCTTGAGAGTCCCAGGGAGGTAGGCTGGGGCTGTACCTAATCCTGTACACCATGACCTCGTGTGTTCAGGAACAGGAGATACCCTGGAATTCCTTCAGGAGTGTGGGATACCCCAGAAACCACTCAGGATCATGGTCTCACTCGGCTTCATCATCCTCAGCTTTCAGCTGACCAGAACCCATCTCACCCTCACAATCCTCACCCCACCACATCCCACTGCCCCTGGGCAGGAAGTGCTGTCCAGACTGGCCTTGGACACTTCCAAAGATGGAGCAGCCACAGCTTCTTTGGGCAACCAGTGCCGGGGTCTCAGCACCCTCAGAGGGAAGAATTCCTTCCCAGCATCCCATCTAACCCTGCCCTCAGGCAGTGGGAAGCCATTCCCCTTGTCCTGTCCCTGCAGGCCCTTGGAAAGAGTCTCTCTTACCCAAGAATTGCTGCTCCTCCCTGCTGTGGGGCAGAAGTTGGAAGTTGATTTTCTCCCCGTGGCCCCGGCCCAGCCCTGAGCCAGGGGCAGGACCTTTCCCCGGAGCTCTGCGGGCGCTGGCTCGGTTCGGCCGCAGCCCAGCAGACGGAGCTCAGAGCTCCCCGGGGGCTGCGGCTCCTCCCGAGGGGCAGCGCTGGGGCAGCTCCCACCTCTGCCCGGGGGAGCAGGGACAGCACCCGAGGGAACGGCTGGGGCTGGGCCAGGGCAGGGCTGGGCTGGAGAGCAGCAAAAGCTTCTTCCCCCAGAGGGGGCTCAGCCACTGCCCAGGCTCCCCAGGGAATGGTCACGGCCCCGAGGCTGCTGGAGCTCCAGGAGCCTTTGGACACCGCTCCCAGGGATGCCCAGGCTGGGATTGTTGGGGTGTCTGTGCAGGGCCGGGGGTTGGACTCCATGATCCCGGTGGGTCCCTCCCAGCTCAGCCCCTTCTGCAATTCTCACCCTTTGGCTCAGCCTTTCTGTCCCCAGGAGGAGCTGGCAGAGCTGCTGGGCTGGGGCAGGAGCAGGGCAGCCCCAGCGTTCCCCTCTCTGTGACACCACAGCAGTGACAGCCCCAACATTCCATGCCTGGAGACGCTCCAAGGGAAGTGTCCAGACCCGTGTCCAGTCAACAGAACTGCCCGGCCACTGACCCTGAGTGACCATGGCCCTGCCAGCTCGGAGGCACCGCTGGGGCAGCTGCACCTCAGCCCTGTGATAAATGAATGATTTTGTGCTAACTAAATTGTAACTGTATCAATATTCTAGAAAAAGACAAACAATATGTGATTAGTGTCAGAAACTGATGTTTGCAGATGTTTATGAAAAAAATAGGATACAGGATGTAATTTGAGATAAGTAAAATCCCAAAACAGAATAGGTCTTGGGATAATTGGAAGATCGGCCTTGAGATGGACAATTGGGATGGTTCCAGGTACAGAATTTAAAATTGTCTTTTATTTAAGGCTTATGTTTGGAATACGATGCTGGCTAACATAACACAAGGCTTGGGTGCATGCACAACCTGCAATGTTGTCCAGAGGACAACGAGGAAGACTGTGAGCCTTCATCCAAAAGACCACCAAAAGAAGACAGAAGACCCCCAACAACAAGTGAAGCATGCACCATGAAGTACAGTGAGGTAGATTTTTAGAATGGGAAATAGGAGGAAACTTACAGGAAACATTGATGAATATGTATTAGCAGATAGTGTATAAGTGTAGTCTGAATTGCTCTGGTTTGTACGTGAGGTGGGGTGAGAAGCCCTCCCTGTACAGTCAGTTTTGCTTATGCCTTATCAGAACCTTAACCAGATTTAAATAATCATTGCCAAATTTTTTATATGCTTAATTTTACATTAAATTGCTATTAAAATTGCTGCTAAATTTTAATTTGTTGTTTATTTTATTCACATTTATAACAAGATGATTTTGGAAATAGAAGAAGAGAATCTTTGTGTTATACCAGAGGAGGCATCCCTAAACAGAACCCCTAATCAGCAGATATGGCCCATGTGCAGTGTTGGGAAGCTGCTCATGGGTAGGATTCCACAGTTTGCAGAGGTTCCTTTCAGGTCCTTGCAGATGTGTGGCATGGGAACCACAGAGGACTGTTCCTCTTCTGATGATGTCTCTATAGAACCCAGAAAACTCCTTTCCAAAAAAAACTGATGAAAGATTATTTTTAAATGGTAAAACTGACTGAAATTACAAGTTTTGTCTTTTTATATTGTGTGGGAAAGTGAACACTGGTGGAGGGAGGGAAGGATGTTTTGAGTTTTTTGGTTTGTTTCTTATTTTCATTCTTTTAGTGTGTGTAAATAAACTATCCTTGTAATTTTAAGGTAAAATGTTTTGCTCTTTATGTTCTCCTAGTCATATAAAAATAGCAAGTGATGAAACCATCACAGTGGGGCACATGCTGGGCATGGATGGAGAATTCCATGGACAAAACCCTCCAGCATTTACATCTGCTCATTGCTCTGGATAGCACAAATCACAAAACACCCATCACAGTTGACAACTGTAATTTCTTGCAGATTCCTACAGCTGCACTGCTGATGGACAAATGCACAAGGATTGATTTCACATGAAAAATGTCATTTATTACAAAATGCTACACCCCCTGACAATATAGAACATGCTGATCTCAATTTAAGTTAAAAAAGGAATTTATTAGACTTTTACAACAACGCTACGTAAAAATATACAAATACAAACTTCAGTTAACAAAAACTTAATTTATTGCCAACCTCTACAACAACTCACTATACACAAAGATCAATTAAGTGTTTAACAACTTAATTTATTACATATTGCAGCAAGCTTAAAGCCTATCTAGGAATACAAAAATATCAGTATCTCTATCTAAAGAGCTTTCTACCAAGACTCAACTGATACAATTATACAACTATACATCTCTATACATGTTTAAATAGAAAGATATACATATATAACCACCTCAATATACAGAAGTAAATACACATATGTAAATATAAAAATAGACATATTTTCTTATAAAATACCAATATATCTATTTAAAGAGCCATATAACTACAACTACATCAATAGCAATACCTAAACAACTATATACATAGGAAATAGAACTAAACACAGATAGAACAACATACTTATATATACATATACTTAGATACATATATACAAATATACATGTAATTACAATCATGTATGCATATAAATGCATATATATACATAGCATACATCCATAAATATAACGACATACATAGAAAAATATTCCTATACAAATAGCAACCCATATATATAAATATCCATATAATTATCCCTCTTTATGTTCAAGTCCATCTATCTTTAAACAGAACTCCAAGCAGAGGGATTCCAGCCGCCCCATCTTCAAAGCCTTTCCCTCCTCCCGTGCAGAGCAGCTCTCCTGGACAGGGACAGCAGCTGGGACACCTGGGAAGCAAAGGGGACACTGAGTCAGGATGGGGATGTTTCCCTTGGCAGCAGCTGCCCTTCAGTCAGGGCAGGGAAAATGTCAGCACCTCCCCAGGAGGGTCAGAAAGGAAAAGTTTGGCCAAAGCCCCCGGCCAAAGCCCACGCCACCCTCATCCCCAGCCTGCCCCACCGGCCCTGCGGCCTCACCCGGGCTCTGGGCTGGCAGCAGCAGCAGCAGCAGCTCCCTGGTCACTGCTGGAGCTGGCGGCCTTCAGCTTCTCCCTGCTGCCTCCTGTCAGTCTCCAGCTGTCCTCAGGGTCTGCAGGGCAGCTGTGGCAAAAGTGGAGGCTCTGGAATTGCTTCCAAGGCCTGGCAGAGCTGCAGTCCAGAGCCCTCTGTGCTCCCTGCTGGCCTCCCTCGCCCCCCATCCCCTCAGCCCAGCCCAGCCCCCCCCCCCCCCGGCCTTCAGTTCCTTCAGCCCCCACCTCCCAGCCCACCTCACCCCACTCCTCTCCTCCTCCTCACCCCCGTCCCTTAGACCCCACCCACCTCAGCCCGTGCCACTGCCCTGTCACCTCCGTGCCACCCTCGCCCTCTGCTCCCCCACAGCCCTCAGTGCCCCAGCACCTCAAGGTCACTGTCCTGCAGCGTCCCCAGCTCCTCAGCCCCCCAGCCCCCCCCTGCTCTTCCTCACCGTCTCTCAGCAGCTCCTCAGGGGACAGGGCCTGGGGCCACCGGCAGCTCCCAGCGCTCCAGGGACACCGGGGCTGGAACTGCTGCTCCGCCGGTCCGGCCGCCAGCTCGGACCAGCACAGGGACAGGGACACAGGGGCACAGGGGGAAAAGCACAAAGAGGAGAGAGGGAAAGGGGTTAAAATACTCTATTCCTATACAGATACTAATCTGTGTGCTCTAAACACCCTGGAGCTATCTATAACATATGCACTATGTATATATAAAATAACTATATATATATGTAAATGGAACTATGCACATAGATAAATGCAACTATGTATATCTATAAATATATGCATACATGATTAAAACTATATAAATCTAAATTATCTATATATAAATTTCTACCTCTACAGGTCTGTAAATATAGGTAAAAAACACAATTATAGATCTATAAATACACTGTACACATATGAATAACAATTATAGAGATAGATAAATATAACTATATTCTAAACTTATCACTACAGACAGAGGGATTCTACCTGCCTGGTAGTCCCAGGCTCTCCCTCTGTCTCTTCCTGCCACACAGGACATCCCTCAGGAGACGTGGCTCACAGGGGATCTGGGAAGAAAAGAGAGCACTGAGTCAATATTGGCCCTTGGGCACGTTTCCCTTGGGCAGCAATTGTCCTTCTGTCACGGACTGTAAAAGATGGCCTGAAAGGCAGACTCTCACTTGGGAATTTGAAGCCTGCTCTTTAGAGAACAGGGATCCTGCCAAGTTTCCAAAACTGTGTAAAGCACTGAAGGACCTCGATGCAGTCTCAGCACTCGCAGTGCAAATGGCACCCACCAGAGCCTGGAACACAGACACTCCCAGCTCCCCCAAAGAAGCCCAGCCCTGTTCTTTCTCTGTGCTGACAGAGAAACCTCAGCCCTCGCTGAGATGGCTGAAGCTGAAGGCTGCTGTGAGCCCAGTTACCAACCCAGCTGGGACACGCAGGTTGGTGACACAGCTCCCACAGGGTCAGGTTCAGTCCCTGCCCTCTTGCCACAGCAGAGGACTCAGTGTCAGAGCCCCTGGAGAAGTGTGGAGGGCAGGACTCGGGGAGGCTGTGCCAGTGCAGGATTGGAACTAAAGGCACCAGGAAGCACCAGCCCTGCAGACAAGAACCCAACTCTTCTGATCTCCCTTCCTGGCACAGGCAGGCTCAGAGCAGCCCTCTCACACCTCTCTAAACCAGGGTGGGCTCTCTCCTCACCAGGCTCCTTGGGCTCTGGGGAACTGTTCCTGCAGCTCTGGGTGCCAGATGGAGCTTCCTCTGCTGCAGCCCTGTTCAGAGCGTCCTCTCCTGAAGGCTCAGGGGCAACATTAATATTGCCCTGGAAAGAAAAACAGAAAGAAAGGACCCAAAGATCACTCAGTATTTTCTTGGAATCACATCAGGTGTACAGTAACTGTTCTTCTCCACGCCCAAGAGCCGTGTAACACCAGGGGAACACTGCCCACACAGTTCACATGACATGAAGTGTTTTAAACTCAGGATTTGGGTGGCCAAGGTGAAACTGAAGCTCCTACAAAATGACCTTGGAGGCAAAACATGAAAGCAGAAAAGCAGAAGACACCAAGTGAGGGGACGTGCCCTCACGCTCTGACCCTGCCTTGTCCCAGGAGCTGTCAGCAATCAGCCAGCAGAAAGCCAGGGGCTCTCCTTGTTGCCAAGGTGGCTGTCAGGGAGGGCAGAGCTCGCTCCCAGCCCTGCCCAGGGCTGTGTGCTGCAAACCCACACACAAAGAACACATTTCTGCCTGGGAGTCTCACCACCCCCACCCAGCTGCTCAGACAATCCATCACAAGGTGGTGCTTTTTGGAGCTCTCTGCTGCTGCTCCAGATGGATGACCCAGGCAAACATTGATGGTCCTAGGGTATTTCCAGGGTCTAATTTTCCAGTGCCAAAAATCTGTACATATGGAGGGTAGAAAACCAACCCAAAAGACATGAAAAATCAGACAACCAAGTGTTGTTTCTATTCCGCTGAGAAAGTAAATTCCCCAGATTAAGCACCTGCAAATTACCTTGGGACAGAAAGATATTCTCACTATGACCAGCTGCAGAATATTAAGGTCTTCTGCAAAAGCCCGCCCAACAGAATCCTAAAGATTCTAAAGAGGGTTCAGAGCCTGCAAGGTTTCCTTTAATTATGGAAGAAAACGCTTTTGGAAACAGCCACATGCAAGTTTACAAAAGACAAAAGACATTCCACTGGAGAATAAGATCTTGCTAAATCCAGAGAATCCCACTCCCCACCTTGAGTCTGCCCTTCCTCAATCACAAATGTGCTGGAGGCAGTGGCTGTGCACATCAAGAGAAAGAGAGACATTCTTTGGCCAACACATAGAATAATCTGCAAAAAGGCCTGTGCCAGCACTCACTCTCCAGGCAAGGCTGGGAAGAGGCGAGAGTTCAGGGAAATGAGATTCCTGATCCAAAGGCTGAGTGTGTCCAACAAAAGGACAAGGAAGCTGCAGCTCCAGCCCATCCCCACACGCGGCTCTGGGAGCGCCCACACGCCCGGCAGGGCTCACACAGCAGCAGCTGCAGCAGCTGCAGCCCAGCCCCTGCTGTGCCTTGGCCTTCCAGCCCAGGAGAGGCAGAGCCCACATCTGCTGCTGCAACAGAGACGCCTCTCGCCTGCCCCTCCCTGCACGGGACACTTTGCCTTCAGCAGCAACTCTCCAAACACTCTCCTCTTCTTTCCCACCAAACAAAGCCTGTCAGAGCCTACAAAGCAGCACCACAAATGCCCCTGCACCAGGCATTCTTCCCAAGGAAAAGGAACAAGCCAGTGTGGCCAACACAGGCTCACACCTCTCATCCTCACTGGGGGGGAAGACTTTTTCATTCCCTCTTCTTTTGCAAATCTTGCTTGACCAAGAAGAATTAGATAACTAAATAAGAATGAAAAGAATTAAATTCAAGAAACCTCTGCTTCTCAGCCATGTAACAACGTTCAAAAGCTCTCAGCCCACCCTCTCTCATTCCCAACCAATGGGGCTACCTGAGCAGAGGGAGACCTTTCAGGCAGGGAGCTCCTGATCTCCCGGATCATTTTCTCAACCTCACGCCCAAGATCCAGCGGTGCTGATTCCTCTCCCAGAGGTGCATCCTGTGCTGAGCTGGAGGCTGCACCGCCAGCACTGCCAGCTGGAGCATCAGGGGCTGAAGTGCCCGGTGCGGCTGCAGGAATACAAACACGTGAGTCAGCTCCAGAATGTGGCTTTGGGACAAAGAGCTCTACTGCTGCCTTGGACCAAACGTCACAGGAAGCACACAGGAAAAGCAGGCAGAGAATCTTTGGAGTTTCTAGGTGCCCCTTCCTAGTAGTATGAAAAATGAGGTTCTCTTTCCTGGTAAATTTTAAGAAATAGGTTTAATAAAATAAAAAATAAAGACAATTAGGAAACATTAAGCAAAGGATTTTACGGCCAGGTGACTTGGTGTTTAGTCAAAGACACAACTTTAACGAAAGAGCTTGTTCCTTTAAAAGTATCAGCCTGTTGCATATGTATAAATTCACATGCATGATTCAAACATTCCTTTTGGGTAGGATTTTCTTTTGTTCAGTTTCAACTCCCCCACAATCATTTTATCTGGTAGATCCATCTGTGGGTGTCTCCATTCCATCAACCATAAGACCCATAAATTCTTCTCCCGAGGTTTTGGTTATCTTCATTTTGATAAGATACTTGATAACAGAGGTTCCATATCTTTTTGGTCAGCAGTCTTCATGCAGGATTGCAGGATGATGCCCCCTACCTTCTGGTTTGGCCAGTTTAGATGTTACAACAACAAAAAAAACCCCAAAAAACAACCCAGTCTTTTACTTTTAACACTATGCTACAATCATAAAAAAACATACATCCATCACTTTTCTAAACTCCATTAATAAAAGAAATACAATCAATCTTTCCACATTATCCATATAGTATTCATCTTAATACTTGCGAAAAGCCAACTACATAATATGCATTTATAACAGTACACTTGACAATTTCTGTCTCAGAACGACAGAGCACTGTCAGTCACTTCAAACGGTCACTTTTCACGACCTTTTGGAAAATCAAGGCTACAACTCTTTTCCTACCTGGTGGGTTGGAGACTGGGGGCTGCTGCTCCCTGTGGAGCTGCTGGAAGGTGCAGGGCTGGATCCTGAGCACCTCCCGGTCGAGCGGAGGCAGCTCCGCCCCGTAGAGCTCCTGGAAGCGGCTGGGGGGCCCCTCCCATCCGAGCGGCCACAGCCGCTCCCCGTGGAAGCCGAGGAAGTGGCAGGGCGGCACCCGGAGCACCTCCCGCCGGGCGGGCGGCGGCCGCTCCCCGTAGAGCTCCTGGAAGCGGCTGGGCCCCTCCCGCCGGGCCGGCCCCGGCCGGTCCCGGGGCAGCAGGTGGAAGCCGCAGGGCGGGCGCCGGGCGAGCGGCGGCCGCTCCCTGGGCGGCTGCTGGAAGCGGCCGGGCCGGGGCCGGCGCAGCTCCCGCCCGTCCGGCAGCGGCCGCTCCCTCTGCAGCGCAAGGAAGCCGCTGGGCGGGCGCCCGGGCGGCAGCGGCGGCCGCTCCCCGGGCAGCGGCTCGGAGCGACCGCGCCCGTCCCGCCCGTCCGGCAGCGGCCGCGCCCCGGGGAGCTGCTGGCAGCCGCAGGGCGGGCGCCTGCGCCCCTCCCGCCCCGCCGCCGGCCGCTGCCTGGGGGCCGGGCTGCGCCGCCTGATGCGGAGCAGGAGCTCGGGGCGGTCGCGGCGAAACCAGGGGTTCCTGTAGCGGAGCCAGGCCCCGGCACCGCCCGGCGCAGCCGCGCCAGCCCGGCCCGGCACCTTGTGGAAGCCGTAGCGGTTGAGCTGGCGGACGAAGCTGCGGAACTGCGTGGCCCTGAAGGCGTGCGGGGCTGGCCCCCGGGCGCCGCCCGGGCGGAGCAGCTCCCGCTCCAAGAGGGAGCGCTCGATCAGCAGCCCCCGGGCCCGGCTGTCCCAGCGCACGGAGCGGACGCGGGGGTCGTTCGCCAGGCGCCACAGCTTGGCGGGGAAGGTGTCGGCGTTGAGCCCGGCGGGCAGCGGCAGCTCGGCCATGGCGTCGATCGCCGACTGTCGCGACAACGGCCGGAGCGCAACGGCCGCGGCTGCACCGGCGGCGCGCGGCCTGAGGGGGGCGCTGCGCTCGAGCCGGGGCAGCGGGCACAGCGCGGGCACGGCGGCTGCCGGGGCTGGCCGGGCTCGGCTCGGCTCGGCTCGGCTCGGCTCAGCACAACTCGGCATGGCACGGCACGGGCAGCCCCTGGCATGGGCAGCTTCTGGGAGCAGTGCCCGACTCTGTCCCTGCACTGCGTCCTGTGCCTGGGTCACTGTCGGTGACGGAGGAAAAGGACATTGCTTGGTCTTGGCTGGGGAAAGGATGAAAAGGGGAGATTAGAAAGCATTCTTTTGGCCACCTTTTCAGCAGACTAGCTGTTTTTTGCTCACCATCTCTGCCTGTCTTTGGCAGAGTTGGCACATTTCTCCTGATTTGGAGTCAGCAACAGCAGCAGGAAGGGGCAGCAATTTTGTCAGCATTGTCATCAAAACAATAGTGCTGCCCCATGGATGGATGTTGCTTTATGCAAGGGAGTTAGGGCCTGCAGTTGTAGGGAACTCACACTGGTGTCTTCCCAAATGGCGTTGCCTTTTTCTTTGCTCAGGAATCGCTGCTTCTTTCCCCCTCCCACCCCCATCTTGGGAGACTTCCAATGCAAACGCCTCCTGCAGCCAACTCTTGTCGATGTAGACTGACAAAGGAGATCTTGCAATGGACAGAGACTCCCTAGAGCTGGTGTGGAGAGATGAAGGGGGAAGGTTTGTCCTTCAGTCTTGAAGTTTTGTTGGGGAACTGATTGTACTTTGGGGGATGGACACAAGTGATGTGTCCTGACACACCACAGAGACTTTGGGGTTGTCATGTTGGGGCAGAAATTTGTCTGGGAGCTTTTTGAAATGCTTCATTTTATTTTATTTTATTTTATTTTATTTTATTTTATTTTATTTTATTTTATTTTATTTTATTTTATTTTATTTTATTTTATTTTTTCCCTGCAGAAATATTGTGATAATCTGTTGCTTCCAGAGAACCTTTTCCGACCTTTTGGGGAGCTTCCCTCTGCTGGTCTCCCAGATCAGGCCATTTCCCAGGGTTCCTTCCCAAACTGAGGAGCAGCCCACGGCCTCTGCTCTCCAGCTGGAAGAGAAGGAAGCACAGAGCTTGCTGTTGTGGGAGAAGAGCTTCTCCTTCCTGCCTGCTTTCCCTTTGGGGCAGGTTGGTGTGTGCTCATTTGATAAAGGGAGGTTTAAACTCTAGAGGGGTTGTGTTTCAAACTGCTCCATCCTCCAGCTCTTCTGTGGCTATCTGTGGGTTTGTAAGAAATGTTTTATAAGTTTTAGTTATGAAAATAGTATAGCCTTTTAATTGTAGTTTTAGTGTAGTGAATACCTTGAAAGCGCCTCTTGCCTTGGAATGTATTTTATCACAGTTTGATAAGAGTTTCCAAGACAACCCGAGTCTCTGCTTAGAGATTCTTTCCTATTGGTTCTTTTCCCTGTCCCATTTTTGTTGCATGTATGATCTTTTCTTCTGTCCATCACAGAATTCTTATCTTCAAGGTCTGAGGGTTTCGGCTACCGGTTGGCAGAACCCCTGGAGACCACTCCCAAATTTGTTTTGGATTTGTTAGTGTTTAAGTAATCTAGTTGGCATGTATTGTAGAAATTGTTTTATTGGTTTGTAAACTTCGAACCCACCCCTTGAACTGTCCTGAACAAAAACGCTCCCAGTGGGCTGGTTCAGTAAGGAAGTTGATATTTCAGGGCTGTGACTGCTGAAAGCAGTTGGTTTCTGGAGGTGTCCAGAGCTGGGAGGGGCTACTTTTCTCGCCTGGCTGCAGAAAAGGTGGTTGGAAAGTGGGAATTGCATTGGCAGAGATGGCAATCAGGGGTGTTTTCCAAGAAATGGGCTGGCAGAGAGGCAGGTCTTGTGCCAAACTGGCTGTGTGTTTGTTTTGGTGGTGGGGAGATGTTGTAATAAATCAGTCAAGACTCCATCTTCTTCATGCAGGAACAGCGAATTCTGTATTCACATCACTTATTTTATACAGTTTTCACAGACCACATGTGCAACACCCATGGGCTGGTAGTTTTCTTACTACCTCATGTATTGGTCAGAAGGTCATTTGTGTGTATGTGCTCAGATTCAGGTTGCTGACATTTTTCCTTTGCAGGTTCTCATGGAACAGAGCTAATATTTCTGCAGGTGCACTTGTTTTTCTCCCTGTGTGGTAGGGTGACTTTATGCTGCTTGTATCCCCAATCGTCTGTTCTGTTTGTGCTGTATATTGTGTTCTGTACCTTTAAAACTTGTTCTGGGAGTGAAGGGGGAGAAAGAACAGCGCGCAGTTTGTTTTGAGGAAACTGCCTGACTCCCCCACATTGCTGCTCTCCGGTGTTCGTCCGAGGCACGGACAGCGGTGGGACAGAGATCTCCTGTGCTTTTAGTTAGTTTTAGCTAGCTAGGCAGAGAAGACTCCCTGGACTGGTTTTTTTTTCGGGTTTTTTTTTTTTTTTTTTTTTTTTTGGTTTTTTTTTTTTTTTTTTCCTTTTTTCTTGGGACTGTTTAAATCTGCTCAGGACTGAAAAACCCAGAGGAGCAGCGAGGGCTGGCACCTGCGGCCCCGCCGGGCCTGGACCTTCGGAGAGACTGAGTGAGCTGAGCTACACCCACGGCAAGGACTGTCTCTGTTTGCCATCTCTCTTCGGAGCGGGCAGAGGTTTTATTGTTTCATATTATTAATTCTTTGCATTTGTGGGCATTTTGTTTGTTAAATAAGTGTTTTTTCCACTTTTCTCCGAGGAAGTTCTTTTCCCGGACCGGCTGGGGGGAGGGGCTGTTTGGGTTTACTCTTCCAGAGGAACCCCTTCGGAGGTTTTCCCCAAATTTGCCCTAAACCAGGACATATATTTATTTTGGCGCCCAACGTGGGGCCTGAGAGAGTGGAAAAAACTTACATTGATTGCATTTTTGGTTGTACTTTGTGTGGGAATAGAGTACTCAGTAGCCATGTTGCTTATTGAATTCCTAATGTCTCTTGGGATGGAGTCCTTTCTGTGTTTCTGTTCCCTAGGCTTTTTTGAGGTTTTAATACCTCTCTGGTCCTTAGGTTTGTTTTCTTATTCAGAGATAGCTCCGATGTTGTCTCTAACACATAGCTTTTACACTAGAGGTGCACGAATTAGGATTGCTATTGTCCTGGGCTTAATGTTCATGATTTATAGGAAGTTTATACAGGTACTGGAGTTTGTGCCTGGTATGTTTGGCTTATGGCTTCTTCATCCTACCCTGCATCCTAGTTCCAGTAGCATGTTTTGGGGATTTATTAATAATTGCACCCAGTTTGTTGGAGGGGATGAAGCTTTTCAGTCTTTTCTTTATTCCTTCTCTTTTGAATCGGTTACATCACTTTTAGAGAATGTTCAATGTCCCGTGACTGTTAAAGAAACCACTTTTCTGGTATTTAATCTGGTAGGCTTCCTCTATATATTCTACAGCTTGTCTAGAATGAGGTCTGAGTTCTCCAGAGGGGCTGATGAGACTGCTGACCTGGAAGTAGACCCAGGTGTGAAAAATCCTGAATGGTGTGGAAAATGGGAGAGAATGGGCCAAACCTTGAAGGAATTTTCTGATCCCCCAGCTTGGGAATTTTCACATGAACAAATTCAGAACCCAGATGAGGTGGGGAAATATCTGGAGGAGAACTGCCATAATGATTCTAAGGAGAAAAAGCTCATTGCAATAAGCTGGGCCCTGGCATATGCTTATCGCACGCTGCTAGATACTGTAGGACAGCAGGTAGAGGCAGGGGGGCAGGGAGATAAATCAGCAGCTACCCCAGTCACTCGGGCTGCAGCCAATACCGTAGCTACTCAGACAGCAGCTAAACCAGACAGTGAGCCTAAGACACTGGCAGTTGCCCCAGCAAAGAAGCGCACACACAAAACTGATCGACCAGTGGATGATGATCCAGGTGAAGGACCCTCAGTGCCTCCCAACACCCAACCAACTGACACCCAATCAGACGCTGAACCAACTGATACACAATCAGAAACCGAACAGACGGACACAAAATCAGAAGCCAAACCAACTGGCATAAAATCACAAGCCCAACCAACCGGCAGCAGATCACAAGCCCAACCAACTGGCAGAAGACCAGAAGCTACTACTGAGTCTTTTTCCCTGAAGGACCTTCGAGGCCTAAGAAAGGACTACACTCGACGACCTGATGAATCTATAATTAGTTGGTTAGTCCGTCTTTGGGATGCTGCAGGCGAGGCCACAATTCTGGACGGCACCGAAGCAAGGCATCTGGGATCCCTGTCACAAGATCCGGTTATTGACCAAGGAATGATGAGAGAGGCTAATCCACGCAGTCTCTGGGAACGGGTCCTGGGAAGCGTGGAACAAAGATACCTGTGTGCAGACGATCTCTATATGCAGCAAACCCAGTGGAAGACCATAGAACAAGGGATTCAACGCTTAAGAGAAATGGCAGTGGCAGAGATTGTCTTCTCAGATGACCTAAACACTAGGAACCCAGACCTGGTACCGTGTACATCTGTGATGTGGCGAAAACTTGTACGACTTGGGCCACAAGAATACTCATCTGCTTTAGCAATAATGAAACGGGATGACACGGGAGAGACCGTGCTGGATATGGCGAAGAAGCTCCGAGCATATGCAGATGCTGTGCACGGTCCAACACATGCCAGAATTGCAGCTCTGGAAACACGTATGCAGACATTAGAAAACAAGATGGAGGAGAACCACAAACAACTCAGAGAGGACATTCTCCAAATCTCCGCAGTACAGGTCAGAGGTTCTGGTACCAAGCGCAGACGTTCCCCAGATAGGGAAAGAAGTGGTATCTCACGAGCTAAGCTGTAGTCCATTCTGCGTGATTCTGGGGAAGACATGAAGAAATGGGATGGAAAATCTACTGACGATTTGGCACAGCAGCTGCGTGAATTGTTGGAAGGCAAGACTCAGAGAGGAAGTTCCACCAAGAGGGAAGTAGCTCCAGTTACCCAGGGAAAAACGGATAACCAGGCTTAGAGGGGCCCTGCCTCTAGCCAGGTAGAGGCTAGGGAAAACCGTGTTTTTTGGACTGTGTGGATTCGTTGGCCTGGCACATCTGAACCACAAGAATATGAGGCCTTGGTTGACACTGGTGCGCAGTGCACAATAATCCCATCAAGACATGTGGGGGAAGAATCTGTCTCTATTGCTGGTGTGACAGGGGGATCACAGGATTTTACTTTGGTGGAAGCTGATGTGAGCCTGACTAGAAACGAGTGGAAGAAACACCCTATTGTGACAGGCCCAGAGGCCCCATGCATTTTGGGCATAGACTTCCTCCGAAATGGGTATTTCAAAGACCCAAAGGGACTCAGGTGGGCATTCGGGATAGCGGCTGTAGAGACAGAAGGTGTTAAGCGGTTGAATACTTTGCCTGGGTTATCAGAGAACCCATCTGCAGTAGGACTTCTGAAGGGGGAAGATCAACAGGTACCAATTGCCACTTCGGTAGTGCACCGCCGGCAGTATAGAACGACTCGAGATGCCATGATTCCCATCCACAAGATGATCCGTGAGCTGGAGAGCCAAGGGGTGGTCAGCAAAACCCACTCACCCTTCAACAGCCCCATTTGGCCTGTGCGTAAGTCTGACGGAGATTGGAGATTGACTGTGGACTATCGTGCATTGAATGAAGTGACACCACCACTGAGCGCTGCCGTTCCGGACATGCTGGAACTCCAGTACGAGCTGGAGTCCAAGGCAGCGAGGTGGTATGCCACTATTGACATTGCCAATGCGTTTTTCTCCATCCCTCTGGCTGCAGAATGCAGGGCGCAGTTTGCCTTCACATGGAGAGGGGTGCAGTACACCTGGAACCGATTGCCCCAGGGGTGGAAGCACAGTCCCACCATCTGCCATGGACTCATTCAGACGGCACTAGAAAAGGGTGAGGCTCCAGAACATCTGCAGTACATTGATGACATCATTGTATGGGGAAACACTGCAGCTGAAGTGTTTGAGAAAGGAGAGAAGATCATCCAAATTCTCCTGAAAGCCGGGTTTGCTATAAAGAAGAGCAAAATTAAGGGACCTGCTCGAGAAATCCAGTTCTTGGGAATAAAGTGGGAAGATGGGCGGCGCCAGATTCCCACCGATGTCATTAACAAGATCACAGCAATGTCTCCACCGACCAACAAGAAGGAAACACAAGCTTTCCTAGGCGCCATAGGCTTTTGGAGGATGCACATCCCTGAGTACAGCCAGATTGTGAGCCCTTTCTTCCTGGTTACTCCGAAGAAGAACGATTTCCACTGGGGCCCAGAACAACAACACGCCTTTGCCCAGATCAAGCAGGAGATTGCTCTTGCAGTAGCCCTCGGCCCAGTTAGGACAGAACCAGATGTGAAGAATGTCCTCTACTCTGCAGCTGGGAGCCATGGTCTGTCCTGGAGCCTTTGGCAGAAGGTGCCTGGTGAGACGCGTGGCCGACCACTGGGATTCTGGAGCCGAAGCTACCGAGGGTCTGAAGCCAATTACACTCCAACAGAAAAGGAAATTTTAGCAGCCTATGAAGGAATTCAAGCTGCCTCAGAAGTGATTGGTACTGAAGCGCAACTCCTCTTGGCACCCCGACTACCGGTGCTGGGGTGGATGTTCAAAGCAGAGGTTCCTGCTACCCACCATGCCACCAATGCCACATGGAGTAAGTGGATTGTCTTATCACACAGCGCGCCCGTATTGGAAAACTGAATCGTCCTGGGATTTTGGAGATAATCACAAACTGGCCTGAAGGTGAACACTTTAGTCTCATTGATGAAGAGGAACAAGAGCAAGTAACCCGGGCTGAAGAAGCTCCACTGTATAACCAACTTCCAGCAGAAGAAACACGCTACGCTCTTTTCACTGACGGTTCCTGCCGCATCGTAGGGATGAACCGGAAGTGGAAAGCAGCCGTGTGGAGCCCCACAAGACAGGTTGCACAAGCCACTGAAGGAGAAGGTGGGTCAAGCCAGCTTGCCGAACTCAAAGCTGTTCAATTGGCCCTGGACATTGCTGAAAGAGAGAAGTGGCCAAAGCTCTACCTCTACACCGATTCGTGGATGGTAGCTAATGCTCTGTGGGGCTGGCTGGAAAGGTGGAAAAAAGCCAACTGGCAGCATAGGGGAAAACCAATCTGGGCTGCTGATGAGTGGAAAGACATTGCCACCAGAGTAGAGAAACTATCTGTAAAAGTTCGTCATGTAGACGCCCATGTTCCCAAGAGTCGGGCTAATGAAGAACACCGAAACAACGAGCAGGTAGATCAGGCTGCAAAAATAGAAGTATCAAAGATAGACTTAGATTGGCAACACAAGGGAGAGTTGTTCCTAGCTCGGTGGGCCCATGATGCCTCAGGTCATCAGGGCAGAGATGCCACCTATAAGTGGGCACGGGACCGAGGGGTGGATTTAACCATGGACAGTATTTCTCAGGTTATCCATGACTGTGAGACGTGTGCTGCCATCAAGCAGGCCAAGCGGGTGAAGTCCCTCTGGTACGGTGGACGGTGGTCCAAATATAAGTATGGGGAGGCCTGGCAGATTGATTACATCACCCTGCCCCAAACCCGCCAAGGCAAGCGCTATGTGCTGACCATGGTGGAAGCCACCACTGGGTGGCTGGAGACCTATCCTGTGCCTCATGCCACTGCCCGGAACACCATCCTGGGCCTGGAAAAGCAAGTTCTTTGGAGGCATGGTACCCCTGAGAGAATTGAGTCAGACAATGGGACTCATTTCAAGAATAGCCTTATCAACACCTGGGCTAGGGAACATGGCATTGAGTGGGTCTACCATATCCCCTACCATGCACCAGCTGCAGGCAAAGTGGAGAGATGAAACGGACTGTTAAAAACCACCTTGAAAGCATTAGGTGGAGGATCTTTCAAAAATTGGGAGCAACACTTAGCAAAGGCCACCTGGTTAGTTAACACCCGAGGTTCCACCAACAGAGCAGGCCCTGCCCAGTCTGAGCTCCTATCTACAGTAGATGGAGATAAAGTTCCAGTGGTACATGTGAGAGGTTTGTTAGGGAAGACAGTTTGGATTAAATCTGCCTCAAGTACAGACAAACCCATCCGTGGGATTGTTTTTGCTCAGGGACCAGGTTGCACATGGTGGATAATGCAGAAAGATGGAACAACACGATGTGTACCTCAGGGAGATCTGATTGTTGGGTGAAAACTATGAGTAAATATCATTTACTGAATGTTACTACCATTTTCTGTATATAGCTGTATACTGTATATTTATGCATGTATAAGGTATGTGTGTGTAGAGTTAGACTTTTAGTTTTGGTAGTAAGTTGACGATATGGGGATAAGGGGTGGAATGTGATAGGGTGACTTTATGCTGCTTGTATCCCCAATCGTCTGTTCTGTTTGTGCTGTATATTGTGTTCTGTACCTTTAAAACTTGTTCTGGGAGTGAAGGGGGAGAAAGAACAGCGCGCAGTTTGTTTTGAGGAAACTGCCTGACTCCCCCACGTTGCTTCTCTCCGGTGTTCGTCCGAGGCACGGACAGCGGTGAGACAGAGATCTCCTGTGCTTTTAGTTAGTTTTAGCTAGCTAGCTAGGCAGAGAAGACTCCCTGGACTGTTTTTTTTTCCTTTTTCTTGAGACTGTTTAAATCTGCTCAGGACTGAAAAACCCAGAGGAGCAGCGAGGGCTGGCACCTGCGGCCCGCCAAGCCTGGACCTGTGGAGAGACTGAGTGAGCTGAGCTACACCCACAGCAAGGACTGTCTCTGCCATCTCTCTTCGGAGCGGGCAGAGGTTTTATTGTTTCATATTATTAATTCTTTGCATTTGTGGGCATTTTGTTTGTTAAATAAGTGTTTTTTCCACTTTTCTCCGAGGAAGTTCTTTTCCCGGACCGGCTCGGGGGAGGGGCCGTTTGGGTTTACTCTTCCAGAGGAACCCCTTTGGAGGTTTTCCCCCAAATTTGCCCTAAACCAGGACACCATGGAAAAAGAATCTTTCTAGTCCAGGTGTCAATGGCCAAAACTGGGAATCTGCCTCCAAAATTACTTTTCTTCAAGAACACCTCCCAGACAAAAAGCTGCCAGGACTGTCTAGGTTCTCTTGGCTTCTTGAGGGCCAGCTCTCATCTGCCTTTGAAACACTGGGGCTCTGTACTTTCTTTTCTATGGAAAAGAACTGTCTTTCTTGTCCAGACACCCATGGACAAAACTGGGATTTGGCCCCCCAAATTCCATCTATCCAAGAATTGCTCCCAGACAAAAGCTGCCAAGACAAACAGCTCTGGCTGGCTTTGGCCTCCTTGGGACCGCCTCTAATCAGCCTTTGAAACACTGAGGCTTTTCCGTTTTCCTCCTGTGGAGAAGAATTGTCATTTCTGTCCAGACATCCACAGCTGAAATGGAATTCCACCTCCAGAACTCCCCATAGATCCGTGAGCTGCTTTCAGACAAAAGCTGCAAGGACAGACAGGTCTGGCTTGCCTTGGCCTCTAGTGAGTGCCTCTCATCTGCCTACAAATTTCTGAGGTTCTGTGGTTTCCTTCCTATAAAAAAGACTGTCCCTCTTGTCCAGGCACCCATGGCCTCAAGCACATGGCCACTATCCAGGGACAGAGGAGCTCTGTGCTCAGTGGAGTGGAGACTGGGGACAGGGGAGGACAGCCCTGTGTGGGATTGAAGGATGGTTTCAGAGATGGTGGATCATCTTGATGTGGTAGAAAACAACCAGAGGAAAAAAAAAAAAAAAAAGAATTAATGCAAAGGGCTGTTTAGGAGGGCCAAAGTGGACAAGAGAGGGGAATTTCTGTTCCAGGGCAGGGCTGTGGTGCAACATGACTCTCAGAAGGAGACTGGGTCAGCCCAAGGCTCTTTTGCCCAGGCAGAGGCAGGCAGGATGCAGAGCTGTCAGCAAAGGAAGGGCCCAGCCAGGTGGGGCAGCCGGGGGTGATGACAGCCTGCAGGGACAGAGGCACAGGGAATGGACACCGTAGGACAGCCTGGGATGCACAGGGCACAGGGATGGGCAGCAGCTGCAAGGCCCTGCCAGAGCCAACTTTGGCCTGCAGCACTTTGGCCATGGCTGCTGGCCCTGGGCCTGAGCCAGGAGGAGGGGACAAGTGACCCTTGCAGGCCTGGGGCCTCATGGCCTCCTTGTCCCTGCTCAGCAGCCTGGCAGGGGCTGCCCCATGGTGCTGCCCTTGGCATTGCACATCCCCACATCCCAGTGGCCCAGGAAGAGCCCTGAGCAAGGAGGGAGGGACAGGATCTGCCTTGCCAGGAGCTGGGGCTCAGGCCTTGGCCCTTTGCATTCCTGAAACACATCCAGGTTTGCTCAGCACCAGAAACACCTTTCCCTTGTTTGTGCCTACCTGTCCTCACTGCCTGCAGGGTTCTGCTCTACCTGGAACCTGAGGACACTTTCTCAGTCATGTCCCTCAGTGGGATCCATTAAAAGTTAAAGAAAGTTTGGACTTTGAATCTGACTTAAAGTTCTTGAGAAGTTTCTTGAGCACACTCTGAGGGACTGAATCTGATGTAAACAGCACCAAAGTCCCAAGAGATTAATTAAAGTTCTTGTGCTGTGTCTGTGCTGCTGAACTGGGCTGGGCTTCTGGCACAGAAGCAGCTCCGGGCAACCAAGAAGAGCTTCAAAAAGACATTTCTCTTGCTGAGCAGCTCTTCTCCCAGCCCAGCAGGGCTGGGGCACTGCCTGCAGCCACCCCGGGCACAGCACACAGGCACAGAGAGCTTCAATCACTCAGGGCTGAAAGGGGCTGAGAAGTGACTGGGGGAGAATCACTGCCAGCCCTTGGCACAGGAACCTCTGGCTGCAGGACAATGCAGCTGCAGCTCCTGCAGGGATCTCCTCAAGCTGGAACATCCCAATGCCTACAGACTCTGTGAGTACATTCTCTGATTCTCTCTTGTGCAGAGCAGCCAGGGGTGCCCAGGGCTGTCCTGCAGAGCAGGGTCCTGCAGCCCAGGGTGCTGTGCTGGCCCAGGGACTCTGCTGCCTGCCAGGGACAGCTCTCAGCCAGCCCTGAGAGCTGCTCCCAGCACTGGGGGACAAGATCTGGGTGGAAGCAGACAGCTGGTAAGGCATGGAAGTGTTCTCCTTGTGTGGTGGGGATGCTGCATTGTTCAGGACTGCTCCCAGCAGGACATTGAACTGCAGAACATTTCCAAGTAGATTATACAGGGAGCAGAGTGAGGCAGGGGCTGCACAAAAGGGAAAATCCTGCTTTTTAATCTACTGCTTTGTGCTGCCTGGATGGGAAATTTCACATAGATATTCATCTCTCAGTTCAGGTTGAGAAAAAGAAAACACTTTTCTCTCAGATCTTAATAAACCAGGCAGTGACAGAAATCAGCAGAGGGTCCCTTGCAGGCAGCACCAGTGTTGCTTTTCCAGCCTCCTCAGGGTTGCTCTGAGGTTGCCATCAGAGCCTGCAGAGGCAGAGCTGCCCCTGGGCAGTGCCTGAGCTGGGAGGGGTGTGCAGGGCAGAGCTGAGCCCCCAGGGCTGGGCTGGGCTCTGGCAGCACTGGCAGGGCCCAGCCCTGGGCACAGGGAAGCAGCTGCAGGCAGGGGCAGCTCCAGGCAGCAGAGCCCTGGGCAGGCAGTGGGGGGAAAGTGCCACCAAGCTGGGCTGGGATATTGGAAGTGCTCTCCAAACCAAACTATTCCAGGATTACTTTTTTTACAGATCTCTATGCCAGGACACTGCAAATGGGGTGTCCCAACTCCCTCTGCCTGGGGAGCTCTGGGCAGGGCAGGCTGGCTGGCTGGGAATGAGCTGACTCTCCTCCAGCAGTGCCATGGACAGGACCCCTGGTGAGTGCTGGGGATGCCATCCAAGCTGTGAGCTGCCTCCAGGGGACACTGGGGGACAGGAGTGTCCTTGGCCAGGGCTGGGGCTGAGACTCTGAGAAAGGCTGAGCCACTTTGCTCTGCTGTGGCTCCCTCTGCTCTCAGCTGTGTCAGGCTGATTTCCAGGGGAGCACAGTGACTGCCCTGGATCTCAGAAAGGGCAGCTGGGGACAGATGGAGTGACAGAGCAGCTCCCCTCACCCTTCACTGAGTTACAGCCAATGCTCTTGCCTTGCACAGTTCTCTCTGATCTCCCTGGGCACAGCAGGAAACCCTCTCCAACTGCCTTTGGCCATCCCTGTTCATTATCCCTGGCACAGGAGATGCTGCCAAGCTCCTCTGCCTCAGGAGCACTTTGGGCTGATGAAGTCCAACCCCAGGACTGGCCCCTGTCCCCGTTCCCATGGCCCCAGTGCTGCAGAGCAGAGCTGACCCCTGGGTGTCCATGGGCAGAGTCCCTGCTGGTCACAGCCACGGGGCCAGATCCCAGCAGAGCTCCAGGCACGGGGCTGAAGGAAAGGGCTCTGAGAAAAGGAGAATTGGGTGGCACAGAGCAGCAGGGATAGGGCTGGGAGAAAGGGCTTGGACATTGCTCAGCAAAGTCTCCCCTGACTTGTCACTGTGTTCCCCTTCACCAGGACTGCATGGGCAGAGTGAAGGAATGTCCAACAGCAGCTCCATCAGCCACTTCCTCCTGCTGGCACTGGCAGACAGGCGGCAGCTGCAGCTCCTGCACTTCTGCCTCTTCCTGGGCATCTCCCTGGCTGCCCTCCTGGGCAACGGCCTCATCATCAGCGCCGTAGCCTGCGGCCACCACCTGCACAGCCCCATGTTCTTCTTCCTGCTCAACCTGGCCCTCACCGACCTGGGCTCCATCCTCACCACTGTCCCCAAAGCCATGCACAATTCCCTCTGGGACACCAGGAACATCTCCTACAAAGGATGTGCTGCACAGGTTTTTCTTATTTTCTTCTTCCTTGGATCAGAACTTTCCCTGCTGACCATCATGTGCTACGACCGCTACGTGTCCATCTGCAAACCCCTGCACTACGGGACCCTCCTGGGCAGCAGAGTTTGTGCCCACATGGCAGCAGCTGCCTGGGCCAGTGCCTTTCTCAATGCTCTCATGCACACAGCCAATACATTTTCCCTGCCCCTGTGCCATGGCAATGCCCTGGGCCAGTTCTTCTGTGAAATCCCCCAGATCCTCAAGCTCTGCTGCTCAAACTACTACATCAGGGAAATTGGGCTGCTTGGTGTTAGTATCTGTTTGGTATTTTGTTGTTTTGTGTTCATTGTTTTCTCCTATGTGCAGATCTTCAGGGCTGTGCTGAGGATCCCCTCGGAGCAGGGAAGGCACAAAGCCTTTTCCACCTGCCTCCCTCACCTGGCTGTGCTCTCCCTGTTCCTCAGCACTGCCACATTTGCTCACCTGAAGCCCTCCTCCACGTCTTCCCCATCCCTGGATCTGGCCCTGTCAGTTCTGTACTTGGTGGTGCCTCCAGCCCTGAACCCCCTCATCTACAGCCTGAGGAACCAGGAGCTCAAGGCTGCAGTGTGGAGACTGATCACTGGATGGTTTCAGAAACATTAAACTGCTGGAAAATTTCTGCACTCACTTGTTAAAAATCAGCAAAAGTAATTTTGGAACTTGGTGTTCATTTGTAAGTGGGTTCTTTTTTCTGTTGTGTTTTATATTTTTAGTCTTGTTCACATACAAATGTTATTGCTTCTGTCATTTCTCATTTTGTTTCGCTCCAGCTTCCCTCTGGCCACAGACTTTGTCAATGAGGGGCTGTGCTCTTGGTGGCTTTCAAGGAACTCAAGGTTCTCCCAGCCAAGTTTTCTGCAGAGATGCCCCTTTGGTTCCCTTCTCTGCAGCTGCAGCAGCAATGTCTGTGTGCAGAGCTGGGGGCAGATCAGTGCTGGCACAGCAGCTGTGCCCAGCAGCAGCAGCACTTGGTGCTGCCAGTGCTGCTGCCGTGGCCCTGCCCCGCTGCCCTCCTGGCCCTGGTGTTGCTGTAGGGCCTGAGTGCTCTCGGGGCCGGGCACAGGGCTGGGGGTGGCAGTGCCGGGGCTGCAGCAGGGACAGCCCATGGGCACTGCTGGCACAGCAGTGCTGAGGCCTCAGCCCAGGGCCTGGGGGCTCCAGGCTCCTTGCCCAGGCTCTCTCCAGAACACATTGCCCAGGCCAATGCTCAGCAGAGAAAAGCCCCGGCAGCAGCCCCAGGCTGGCCGTGGGCAGGCTGGGGGCAAACAGCACGGCTGGGGCTCTGCAAGGGCCCTGGGGCACACGGCAAGGAGCAGCAGAGCAGGGCCTGATCCATCCCCACTGCGCTGGACACCCCAGGGCAGCGTCCCACAGCCTCCTCATGCACCTGCCAATAACATCCCCCCTCTGCAGCCCTGGCCTCTCCCCCAGCTCACACAGCTGCCGCAGCCTTGCAGGCACAGACACGGCAGCACTGCCTCAGGAGCCCCTGTTTGCACTGCCCAGAGCAGGCCTGAGCAACCCCATGGTGTTGGTGTGGGGAGATGAACCTGAGGGAGCACAAATGCCAGCAGCCCCTGGGGCCAGGAAGGGCTGGGCCACAGCAGGGCAACCCCTCAGGTTTGTGGTGACCTCTGCAGTCAGAGCCAGAAAGTTTGTTCCCATGAGCTGTGAGTTTGCTGTGCCACTGCAGACGTTGTTGCTCAGAGCCAGGGCTGCCTGGCAGCCACACCCAAACTGCCCTGACCATTTCCTTTGCTCCACCTTGGCTTTCTTCACTCTTCCCTAATACAAATTTCTTCCTATTACCCACCCCTGCTCCTTCCCCTGCAAACAGCCCATCCCTGGTTGCCCTTTCCTCTCTTGCCCCACTCCCCATTTCAGTTCCTGAGTTGGCACCATGGGAACGTCCCTTGGGGAGCAGGATCATCCTCCAAGTGCTTCAGGAATTGTCTGCAGGCTCCTGCAGTGCCTCCTGTTGCTACTTTGCCAGAGGCACCCCAGACCAGGGGGCACATCTGGGCTGCTGTGTCTGGCTGTGGGGCTCCCTGTTGTGGGCAGTGAGGAGGAGCTGCAGAGGCTCTGCAGGACTGACAGGATGGGCTTTGGGGCTGTGAGGAGAAGCTGAGGCACCTGGGCTGCTGCACCTTCTGAAGACGAGGCCCAGAGCTCATCCTGCAACTGCTGCAGGGGTGGTTTCAGAGAATCCCAGAATCAGCAAGGTGGGAAAAGACCTTGGACATCATCAAGTCCAACCTGTGCCCTGACACCGCCTTCTCTCCCCTGAGCCTCCTCTTCTCCAGGATAAACAACCCCAGCTCCCTCAGCCTCTCCTCACAGGACTTGTGTTCCAGACCCCTCACCAGCCTTGTTGCCCTTGTCTGGACACACTCCAGCCCCTCCATGTCCTTCCTAAATTGGGGGGTCCAGAACTGGACACAGCACTTGAGGTGCTGCCCAACCACTGGGGAAGAATCCCTGCCCTGGTCCTGTTGGCCACACCATTCCTGATCCAGGCCAGGAGCCATTGGCCTCCTTGGCCACCTGGGCACACTGCTGGCTCATGTCCAGCCTGCTGTCCATCAGTGCCCTAGGTCACTTTCTGCCTGGCTGCTGTCCAGCCACTCTGTCGCCAGCCTGTAGCACTGCAGGGGTTGTTGTGGCCAAAGTGCAGGACCTGGCACTTGGTCTTTTTCAACCTGACATTGTTGGATTTGGGCCCTGGATCCAGCCTGTCCAGGGCCCTGTGCAGAGCCCTCCTGCCCTCCAGCAGATCCACACTCACACCCAGCTTGCTGTCACCTGCAAATTTGCTGATGCTGGGCTCAATCCCCTCATCCACATCATCAATGCAGATCTTGAAATCCATGCTGGCTGGGGCTGATCCCTCAGCCATCCTGTGGGTGCCCTGTGATGGCACTCAAGGTGAGCTGTTCCATCACCTGGCCAGGCACCGAGGTCAGGCTGACAGGCCTGGAGTTCCCCAGATCCTCCTTCCAGCCCTTCTTGGGGATGGGCTCACATTGGCACCTCCAGTCCTCTGGGGCCTCCCTGGTGAGCCAGGACTGAGGAGAAATGATGGAGAGCAGCTTGGGGAGCTCATCCAGCAGCTCCCTCATGCCCCTGGGATGGATCCCATCTGGTCCCAAGACATCTGTGAGCATCTGAATGGCTCAGCAGGTCAGCAGCTGCTTCCTCCTGGATTACAGGGGGCAAAGATGGGGTTAAGTACCTCAGCCTTTTCCTCATCTTTTGTAACCATATCCCCCCTAATAAGGAATGGAGGTTGTCCTTACCCCTCTTTCTACCATTAATGTATTTATAAAAACATATTTTTTCCTTCACTGAAGCTGCCAAGTTAAGTCCTAATTGGGCTTTCACCTCTCTAATTTTATTTCTGCATGACCAAACAACATCCTTAAATATTTCCTGAGTTTTCTGCATCTCTGTCCAAAGGGGATGTACCCTCTTTTTTCCACTGACTTCCTGCAAAAGCCCCATGACCAGCCAGGCCTGTTGTTTTCCTTGCTAATTAACTTTTTGGCACAGAGGGACAGGCTGTTCCTGCTCCTTCAAGATTTCTTTCTTGAAATGTGTCCATCCTTCCTGGATACCCTCGTATTTTTGGGCTGTTTCCCTTAAAAAAATCAGTACCTGATTTGGCAGACCCCAAGTCAGAATCCTGAACAGGCTGAAGTCTTCTCTCTGCATGTCCAGTGTAGAAGTTTTGTTGATGCCTCTCCTTCTTTCACAGAACATTTAAAAACTCAGTGATTTCATGGTCACTGTACCCCAAACAGCCACTGACCACCACTGATCTCCCACCAGCCCTTCTGTGTTTGTGACCAGCAGGAGACAGAGCTTTCCTTGGCAGTGGGAAGAGAAGGAAACCTGCCCAAAGTGCAGCTTGGAAGGATCAGCCTGGAGCTGAGGAAGAAGAAAAGTCCCTGCCAGGGTAGAATTTTGGTGCAGGAGGTGTCCCAGTGTGAGCCTGGGCCCTGCCCTGGCTCTGTGTGCCAGGAGCCGGCAGCGCTGGGTGCAGGGAGCCCAGGGAGGGCACAGAAATGCTGGGCTGAGAAATGCTGGGGGCAGAGCGAGATGGGCGTGTGCAGCCGGCCAGGGCACAGCAGCAGCAGGCACAGGGGGCACAGCCTGCAGGAGAGATGGCCAAGGGCTGGGCAGGGCTGGCAGGGCCACAGGCACCCAGCCCTTTGTCCCCTGGGCTCTGCCAGCGCCTCTGGAGGCCCCACAGGAGGAACTTTCCTGTCAGGGGCTGCACTTTGGTCCTCCCTGGCCCCTCCCTGAGCAGGCTGGCAGGGCTTGCAGCTTTAGGACATTCGTCCTTGCTGCCCCTGCCATCCCCCTGCCCCACAAACAGCCCCCAGCCACCCGGGAGGGACAGGCCCTGCTGTCCCAGGCCTGGGCTCAGGGCTTGGCCTTTCTGCTCCCTCCAGCCAGCCCAGGCCTTGCTCAGCATTGCAGTTCCCTGCTCACAGCCTTGGGCTCCCTGCAATCCTGGCCTCAAGGAGCTGCTCTCACCAGGCCCTGGGCAGCCTTGGGCACTCCCTGCCCTCACTGGGGCCCAGGGATGCTCCAAGGGACTTGGAGTTTTGCTTCTGACTCCTTCTGCAGCTTCTTCAACCTTCTCTCAGTGCCTGGGGGTCCTGGACTCAGCCCCAAATCCAGTGTGGGGCTGATGAAAATACAGAAAGCCTTCAGGAGCTCCTTGTCTTCCTTCAATTGTCTTTGAGTCTGCAGAGCTTGTGCAGCTGACTGGGGTCAGTTTGGTGTTCTGTTAAGGAGGAAGATTTGAAAGTGCATCTCATGATTTTTGGTTTTTAAAACACATGAGTATTTTTAAAATTTTCAGTTCATTGAAGAGGGGACTGAAGGATTCTCCTAGTGATCTTGGTGCTGAATGTCTCCTTAGGTCTGGGCACTGAGAAGAATGAGCCCCTTGCAGGCTGACCCTGTTTGGACAACCTGCTCCTCACCCCAACCTCACCATGTCTGACATTGCCCACCTGGGACTGACATCCCTGTGCCCTGCATCAGAACCTTGTCCCCTGAGCTCTGCAGCTGGCTGTCCCAGCCCATTGCACCATGTCCCACCTGCTCTCCTCAGGCCTCTGCCTGCGCACAGGCCCAGGAGAAGTTTTCCTCTTGGTGAGGAAGGAATGGAAAAGCTGGAGCCGGTTTCCTAAACAACAAAGCCCACTCAGGAACCACAGGCTCAGGACAGGCTGCCTGGAATGATGTCACCTTTCTACAAGGGACAGTGTCACCAGAAATGAGCTCTGGAAGCAGAATTCTCAGAGTCTCTCAGCTGAATTCTCTGTCCCTGTCCTGGATCTCTGTTGCAGATGGAAGCTGCTGGTGCCATACTCAGCTTGAACCCTTCTTTGGAATGCAGACAGAGGTTCCCAGGTGTGTAAAGGAAGCGTTGCTCAATGTTGATGCAAAGCTTTTGTGTTCCTGATGGAACCAAGGAGACTCTTGAGACACTGCAAGGCCTTGTTTCACCAAGGGTCCATTGTGACACAGCTCATGGAATCAAGGAGACAATTGTGACAGTAGGGAACCTCCTAGAAACAAGTCTCTGTTGTGGCAGTCATGGAATCAAAGAGACATTTGTGACACAGCCAGGCTGTGTGGAACCAATGGTCCATTGTTACACTGCAGATTCAAGAAGAACATGGTGACACCACAGAACCTCATGGAACCAAGGGTCCTTTGTGGCACAGCAGGGCCTCGTTGGAACCCAGGCAACCATTGTGACAAGGCAGGGCCTAATGGAACCATGGAGACCATTGTGACACTAAGGAAACTCATGGAACCACGGTGACCATGGGGATGCTATGGAACCTCACAGAACCAAGGGTCCATTGTGACATTGTGGTGCCTCCTGTTATCAAACATTGTGAAACTTGGAGGCCTAATGGAACAAGGTTTCCATTGTGACACTGCAGAACCTCATGGAATCAAGGTGACCATGTTACACTAGAGAAGCTCATGGAACCAGGGGGCCATTGTGACACTGCAGAACCAAGGAAACTGTTGTTGACAGTACGAAAACTCATGGAATGAAAAGTCCAGTGTGACATGATGGAACCCCATGGACCCAAGGGTCCATTGTGACTCTGTAGGGCCTCATGGAATAGAGGATCCACTGTGACACAGCAGGGCCTTGTGGAACCAAGGGTGCATTGAGGCACAGCAGGCCTTCCTGGAACCAAAGAAACCCCTGCTAAAAGCAGGGTAACTCCTAGAACCAAGGAGTCCATTGGTACAGCATAAAACCTATGGAACCAAGGGGCTACTGTGACAAAGCGGGGCCTCATGGAACTAAGGGGACATTCTGACCCATTGGGACTGCATGGAAGGAATTGTCCATTATGACAATGCAGATCCAAGGAGACCACAGAGACACTATGGAACCTCATGGATCCAAGGGGCCATTGTGACATAGCAAGGCCTCATTGGAACAAAGGAACCATTGTTGACAGTACAGAAACTCATGGAACCAAGGGGCAGTAGTGACACAGCAGGGACACATGGAAGCAAGGAGACCACTGACATTTAGGAACCTCATGGAACCAAGGGTTCATTAGGACACTGCAGAAACGAGGAGACCATTGCTGACACTATGGAAGCTCATGGAACTGAGTGGCCATTGTTGCACTCCAAAGTGTTGTTGAACCAAAGAGACCATTGTCCAACTACAGAACCTCATGGCACTAAGGCTTCACTTTGACACAGCAGGGTTCCATGAAACCAATTGTCCATTGTGACAATGCAGCTCCAAGAAGACCATGGTGACACTAGGGAATCTCATGGAACCAAGCGGCCATTGTGACACAGCAAAGCCTCGTGGAACCAAGGAGACCATTGTGATATTATGGAATCTCATGAAACCAAGGGTCCACTGTTGCAGTCCAGAACCAAGGAGACCATTTTGACAGTACAGGACCTCATGGAATCAAGGATCAGTTGTTAAACAGTTGGGCTTCATGGAACCAAGAAGCCGTTGTGACACAGCAGGGCCACATGGAACCAATGGTCCATAGTGATACTGTGGATCCAAGGAGGCCATGCTGATACTGTGGAACTTCATGAAAACAAGGGTCCATTGTGACATAGTTGGGCCCCAAGGAACCAATTGTCCATTGTGACAGTGCAGATCCAGGGAGACCATGGTGACACTACAGAACCTCCTGGATCCAAGGAACCATTGTGACACTGTGGGCCCTCCTTCGAACAAAGGCCATTGTTGATAGTATGGAAGATGATCGTGGAAACTATGGGATGTTGTGGCACTGCAGAGCCTCATGGAACAAAGGAGACCACTGCCACATGGAGGAATTTTATGGAACCAAGCAGCCATTTGCACATGACAGAACCAAGGAGGCCATTGTTGGCAGTACAAAACCTCACGGAACTGAGGGGCCATTGTTATACAGAGAGGCCTGGTAGAACCAAGGGCCCAGTGTGACACCGTGGGGTCCCATGGAATCAAATATTCCTTGTGACACAGTGGGGCTGCTTGTAACCACTTGTCCATTGTAATACTGCAGATGCAAGAGACCATGGTGACACTATGGCAGTTCATGGAACCAAGGGGCTGTTGTGGCACACCAAGGCCTTGTGGAACAAAGGAGAGCATTCATTGTGGAAGGAATTGAAAGTGCATTTCATGCCATTGTAGAGATAATAGGAATGTTCCACAGTGGTGGTCAAGGGCTGGTCACTGAGGGATGTCACCAGGCAGTGGCTGCCAAGAGGACTCTGTACCATGGATGACATTTGACCCTCATTGTTCAGCCAAATTCCCACCCACCCCAGGTTCCATTTCTTCAGCCCAGCTCTCTCCAGTCTGGCTCTGAGGAGACCACAGCAGACCGTGTCACAGGCCTGGCTGAAGTCTGGGCACACAACATCCCCTTCTTTTCCCTCCCACGGGGGTTCTGCAATCCCTGCCTTGTCCTGCCAGTGCCTGGAATGGCTGCAGGAGGATTTGCCACATCCCCTTCCCTGCTGAGCCTGACCGGTCTGGGACTCTCCCAGATCCCCTCCCTGCCCTGTTTGCAGACTGGCTCCATGTCTGCCTTTCCCAGGTTCCCAGGACCCTCTGGGATGGCTCTGCCCTTTCCAAGGGGTTTGAGAGAGCTCTCACAGTGACACTGCCCAGCCTTCTCAACAGCCCTGACACCAAAGGCCTTTCCCACATCCCTCAGTTCCAGGTCAGTGCCCAGAACACAGCACAGCCCTGTCCAGGTCCTGGGGGTGGTTCAGAAGGGAGGCAGTGTGATTTCTCCCCACACACCCCCACCCCAATGGTCTCTCTGTGCAGTCCTTGGCTGTGCTGAGCAGTTTCCCTTGAGCCTCCCTGCCCTGGATGTTTCTCTCTGCAGCCCTAAGCACAGCCCAGCAAAGAATTCAGGTGGTTTCCCAGAGGATTTCACTCTCAGAGTGAAGTGGCCTCAAGGCCCTGTTTGTGCCCCTGGAATTGTGCCAGCCCCGAGTGCTGCTGACTGTGTTTGTGCTCACTCTGGTTCATCTCCCCACACAAACACACGATGCCCTGCTGAAATCTCCTCAGGACAGAGCAAACAGGCACTGCTGGCCTGGTCACTTGGTGTCCCTCCATGCAGGGACAAACAACCTCCTGCAGGTGTGGGGAGAGGCCTGGGCTGGCCATGGTGGTTGCAGGGGCTGGTGTGGGACAATTGCCCTGGGGCACCTTCCCAGGCTGTCCCCAGAAGAGAGACACAGCCCAGGCCCTGCTCTGCTGCTCCCTCAGGTCCATGCCAGGAGCTCTGGCTGTGCCAGGACACTGCTGAGTGCCCCCCTGCACACTCCCCCTCTGCCCCTGGGCCCTGGGCTTTGCTTTGCCAGGGCATTCCTGGAGCACATTGCTGACAGCAGCTCTGCAGGGAGAGCAAAGCCTTCCTGGGCTGCCCTCAGGAGATGCCCTTGGCTGCTGGAGCTGCTGTGCTGGAGCCCAGCTGTGTCCCAGCAGTGCCCATGGCCTGGCCCTGCCTGTGCTCACAGCACGGACACGCAGCAGGACAGTGACCAAGCTGCCACAGCACTGCGGCCTCACAGCCACAGAAGGGCTGGCAAGGAGAGGCTGGAGCTGGGAAGAGCAGCTGTAGGAAGAGCCAGGGCCATTGTCCCTGGCTGTGCTGCTGTGCTGGGAGTCTCTGCCCTCCACCTGTGCTCACAGGCACTGCCCCTGCAGAGACAGAGAGGGGCTGAGGGAACATCTTGGGCACACAGGGCAGAGCAGGGCACTTTATTTGACAGAAATGCACAGTGATCAGGGCTCCTTACTGTCTGTGCTTAACACAGGCACGGTAGATACTGATGTAGCAATACTGGGACTAATGGCATCATTTTATGGAGAAAAAGAAAAGAAAAGAAAAGAAAAGAAAAGAAAAGAAAAGAAAAGAAAAGAAAAGAAAAGAAAAGAAAAGAAAAGAAAAGAAAGAAAGAAAAGAAAAGAAAAGAAAAGAAAAGAAAAGAAAAGAAAAGAAAAGAAAAGAAAAGAAAAGAAAAGAAAAGAAAAGAAAAGAAAAGAGAAAAAGCAACACCAAATAAAATCAGAAACAAGACACATGGCACCAAGCAGTCTGGGCCTGGAATGAGTTCCATTCTGAATGCTGTGCACAAACAAAGAGGCACCTGATTGTTTCTGAAAAGCACAGAGTGGTCACATTCCTCAGGGCATCCTCCAGCTCCTGGTTCCTCAGGCTGTAGATGAGGGGGTTCAGTGTAGGAGGCAGCAGCAAGCACAGAAGTGACAGTGCCAGAGCCAGGGATGGGCACCAGGCTGGCACAGGTGACCTTGAGGCTCTGCAGGGCCTTGGCACAGCGGCTGTGCCAGAGTCAGGGCTGAGCTCACACTCTGTGGGCTGGGGCAGAGCCCAGGCAGAAATGAGCCCTGAGCCAGCAGCTCTGCAGTGGTGGCCACCAGGCCAGGTGGCCAAGGGAGGCTTCTGGCCATGCCCTGGAAGCAGCTGCTGCTGCCCAGGGGCCTTTGGTGCCTCAGGCTCTCCCTGGCACAGCTCCCAGCACGGCACTCTGCACTTGTGCCCGAGCCCTTCACTCTGCTGGGGCTGGCCTGGGGCTTTTCCTGCAGTGGGATCTGCCCTGGTCCTGGCACAGGAAAGGCAGTTCCTGCTGGAGCAGGAGGCTCTGCCTGCAATGGCCTCAAACAACCCCAACAAGGCCCTGTTTGCAAAGCCCCCAGTGGGAAATGAAGAAGGGGATCATGCTGCTTTGGGGGTGAAGAATGCTGAAAGCAGCCTGACTCCTCCATCCCAAAGTTCCACATGCTGAGAGGGAGCTGAAGCTGTGGCAGGGCTGCTAAAATCCCCAGAGAAAGCAACAACCCAGTGACACCACTGAGAGCTTCTGCAGAGCTGCTGAGCTGGCACAGCCTGGGCACATCTGACTGACAGGGCAGCACTTCAGACTAGAAAAGCCCCGTCCCAAATTTTAACTGCAGCATCTCCTGACATTTCCCTTCTTGGGAGGGTGTGTGGAGATTCCTCCCTGGAGTGGGGACACCCCTCAAGGTCACTGCCTGAGGCTGAGCTCAAGAGATTTGCCCACGGTCGTTGGTCTGTGGGAGTGACACCCATCTCTGGTTAATAACTGGTTTTGTCTTAATACAATTGCTTCAAAATTGCTTCCTAGAGCACTATCTTAAAATAGATGTTACAGCTCCTATACTGTGGAATAAATCATTCTGATTAAGACCTTTTTGTCTAATCATGATCATAATCAGTCATATCTATATGTCCATAAATACTTCTGGTTTGCCATCCTTCATGTTGTGGGACAAAGTTGTACCAAGGTTCAGTTCCACCTGTATAATCCTTTAGGCATAAATCCTTGAGAAAGTCTGGGGCTGGGATTGGATCCAGGCACTCCCAGGATCCAATCCCAGAAGGAGTTTAGAAAGCCTGGGGGTCCTGGTTTGGGTCCTTTGTGAACCTCGTGACCCATCAGGAGCTTCTCGAATAAACTTTGCCTGAAGCTGCCACTGTGCCCATGACAGGAACCCCTGGGAGTGTCTGTGACATCCCAGCTCTTTGGCAGCCTGGACACTCCTGGGATGTCCCCATGGAGGCCCTGGGAGTGTCTGTGACATCCCAGCTCTTTGGCAGCCTGGACACTCCTGGGATGTCCCCTGCAGCCCCTGGGAGTGTCTGTGACATCCCAGCTCTTTGGCAGCCTGGACACTCCTGGGATGTCCCCATGGAGCCCCTGGGAGTGTCTGTGACATCCCAGCTCTTTGGCAGCCTGGACACTCCTGGGATGTCCCCATGGAGCCCCTGGGAGTGTCAGTGACCTCGCTGTTCTTTAGGAGCACAGGGATGTCACCACTGGACTCCTGCCACTGCCTGGGACAAATTGGCTCCTTGGCAGGGTACAGACACCTCTGGTGTCACTGTGCAGCCCTGGGACTGTCTGTTACCTCAAGACCCTTAGGGAGATTAAGAAGCCCTGGGATGTCACCACAGAGCCCTTGTGACTGAGGGTGACCAAACTGATCTTCAGGAGCCCAGAGACCCCTCAGATGCCACCATGGAGCCCCTGTGCCTGCACGTGAGCTCACAGCTCTTGAGCAGCTGGAAACCCCTGGAATCTCTTCAATCTGCTCTGCTGAGGATGGATTTTCAGCAACTTGGAAGTTCCCTGATGAATTTTAGCTCTCCAGGGGCTTTTTCAGTCTTCAGCTCTTCAGTTCAGGAATTCAGTGCCAAAGGCTCATTAACATTCCAAAGCACTCTAACAAGAAAAGCCACTGGGAATCATTTAATTCCAAGTCTTCAATTCTTCTGTGTTAATTGTACAGAGCTGGGGGCAGATCAGTGCTGGCACAGCAGCTGTGCCCAGCAGCAGCAGCAGCACTTGGTGCTGCCAGTGCTGCTGCCGTGGCCCTGCCCCGCTGCCCTCCTGGCCCTGGTGTTGCTGTAGGGCCTGAGTGCTCTCGGGGCCGGGCACAGGGCTGGGGGTGGCAGTGCCGGGGCTGCAGCAGGGACAGCCCATGGGCACTGCTGGCACAGCAGCGCTGAGGCCTCAGCCCAGGGCCTGGGGGCTCCAGGCTCCTTGCCCAGGCTCTCTCCAGAACACATTGCCCAGGCCAATGCTCAGCAGAGAAAAGCCCCGGCAGCAGCCCCAGGCTGGCCGTGGGCAGGCTGGGGGCAAACAGCACGGCTGGGGCTCTGCAAGGGCCCTGGGGCACACGGCAAGGAGCAGCAGAGCAGGGCCTGATCCATCCCCACTGCGCTGGACACCCCAGGCCAGCGTCCCACAGCCTCCTCATGCACCTGCCAATAACATCCCCGCTCTGCAGCCCTGGCCTCTCCCCCAGCTCACACAGCTGCCGCAGCCTTGCAGGCACAGACACGGCAGCACTGCCTCAGGAGCCCCTGTTTGCACTGCCCAGAGCAGGCCTGAGCACCCCCATGGTGTTGGTGTGGGGAGATGAACCTGAGGGAGCACAAATGCCAGCAGCCCCTGGGGCCAGGAAGGGCTGGGCCACAGCAGGGAAACCCCTCAGGTTGGTGGTGGCCTCTGAAGTCAGAGCCAGAAAGTTTGTTCCCATGAGCTGGGAGATTGCTGTGCCACTGCAGACATTGTTGCTCAGAGCCAGGGCTGCCTGGCAGCCATCCCCAAACTGCCCTGAACATTTCCTCAGCTTCACCTTTGCTTTCTTTCTTCTTCCCTAGTACAAATTTCTTCCTGTTGCCCACCCCTGTTCCCTCCCCTGCAAACAGCCCATCCCTGGTTGCCCTTTCCTCTCTGGCCCCACTCCCCATTTCAGTTCCTCACTTGGCACCATGGGAACGTGCCTTGGGGAGCAGGATCATCCTCCAAGTGCTTCAGGAATTGTCTGCAGGCTCCTGCAGTGCCTTCTGCTGCTCCCTTGCCAGAGGCACCTCAGGCCAGGGTGGCCCATCTGGGATGCTGTGTCTGGGGCTCCCTGTTCACAATGGTCTTCTTTGTTCCACAATGGTCTTCTTTGTTCCATGGTGCCACACAGTGCCATGATGGCCATTCGGTTCTACAAGGTCCCAGAATGTCACAATGGCCCCTTGCTCCTATGAGGATGTGTGATGTCACAATGGTCTCACTGGTTCCATGGGGTCCTGCAGTTCTACAAGGGCCCTTTTGGTGTCCACAAAGCCTTGAAGTGACATAATAGCCTCAGGGGGTTCCCCCGCCAGTTCACAATGCCTCCATGGTTCCAAGATGCCCCATCGTGAACAGTGGTGCCCTTGGTTTCCAGAGAGTCAGAATGGCCCCATGGTCTCATGGAGCCCCACAGTGTCACTACAATGCCTTTGTTTCCATCAGGCCTGCTGTGCTACAATGACCCCTTGGTTCCACAAGGCCCCACAACGTCACAATGGACTTTTAGTTCCATGAGCATTCGTACTGCCAACAACAGTCTCCTTTGTTTGCAGTGTCACAATGGACCTTGGTTCCATGAGGTCCCACAGTGGGACATGAAAGCTCATGGAACTAAAATTCCATTGTGACACAGCAAGGTCTCATGGAACCAAGGGTCCATTGCAACTCTGTTGGTCCTCATGGAACCATAAGCCACTATGAAACAGCGTGGCCACATGGAGCCAAGGAGCCATTGTGACTGAGGAACCTCATGGAACCAAGAGTCCATTGTGACACTGCAGGGCCTTGTGGAACCAAGGGGACCACAGTGACATTGCAGGGCCTCATGGAACAGTGGAGACTATTCTGACACTTTGGGACCCACTTGAACCAAGGAGCGATTAGAGCATGGCAGGGCCTCATGGAATCAAGGGGGCTGCAGTGAACACTGTGGGTGTCCATGGGATGAAGGGTCCATTCTGACACCATGGAACAAAGATGCTATTGTGACACTATGGGGCATCATGGAACCAAAGGTCCATTGTGACACAGCAAGGCCTCATGAAACCCTGGGGGCCATTTGTACACCTTGAGGCCCAGTGAAACCAAAGGGTCATTGTGGCACTTCAGAGCCTTGTGGGGCCATGGGGACCATAGTGACACTGTGTGGCTCAATGAAACCAGTGGTCTGTTGTGACACTGCAAGGCCTCATGGAAACAAGGAACCATTGTGACACTGGCGTCTTGGCAGGCCAAGGGGCAGTTGTCACACTGTGTGGCACCATTGAACCAAGGAGTCCAGTGTGACATTACAGGGCCCCATGGAATGAGGATTCATGTTACACTTCAGGACACCATGGAACCAAAGGTCCATTGTGACATTGCAGGACCTATTGGTATCCTGGAGGCCATTATGACACTTTGAGGCCTTGTTGAATCAAGTGGCTCTGCAAGGCCTCAAGGAACCAAGGAGACTCTTCAGACATATTGAGACTCCAAGGAACCAAGGGTCCATTGTGATACTGTGGTACCAAGGAGATAGCGGTGACACTGCAAAGCCTCATGGAAGCAAGGGACCATGGTGACCCTGTGGGCCCCATGGAACAAGGGGCTGCTGTGACACTGCGGGGCCCCGTGGAACCAAGGATCCAATATGATACCACCATTGTGACACAGCAGGTCCCCACGAATCCAAGGGAACAGGTAACAAGTCTGGTTGCCTTGGCCTGTCTGGTCCAACTGACCTTGACACGTCAAGGGTCTCTTCTGATGTACCCCTGAAACACTGGTGCTCTGGGGCTTTCCTTCAAATGGAAAAGAGCTGCCCTTCTCATTCAAACATCCATGGCCAAAATGGGATTCCACCTGCAAATTTCCCATTGTCCAGGGATTGCTCCAGACAAAAAGCTGCCATTACCAACAAATCTGGCTGACCTTGTCTTCCTGAAAGGTGAGTCTCACCTGCCTTCAAACACTGAGGCTCTGTGCTTTCCTTGCTAAGGAAAAGAGCCATCCATCTTTCCAGGTGCCCACGGCCAAAATTGATACTGCCCCTGAAAAATTTCTCTATATGCAAGGGTTTCCCCCAGACAAAAGCTGCCAGGCCAGAGAGCTCTGGCTGGCCTTGGCCTCTGCTGGTCACCTCTCATCTCAAGGAATCCCTGAGGAAAGGATTTGAACAGGTTTGACTGCTGGAACATCAATGAGTCCTCCATCCCTCTGAAAACTCAGATGCTCTTCTGATCATATGTGTCTTTTTTTTTCATTGTGTATTATGCATGAATACTATTTTCAGTTAAAAAATATTATTCTTATCACTCTTTCAGTGTTTATCTGACACAAAAACACTTACTCTACAAATGGATCCATGTCCTTTGTAAAAGCAACACAATAAAGGATCCATCTGGAATTACTTGTCTCTGCTCCCATCTGTC
>JADMLD010000913.1:0-41377 GCA_017589585.1 Phylloscopus whistleri
CCCTCAATGTGAGAAAGAGAGAGGCACCAGAAGATAGGCCAGGGCATAGGTATTGGGGGCCGCCTCCTAAGCTCCCGGAAACCCTCCAGAGCATCGCTCGCCGCCCGACCTGAGCAGCTGCTGCTGCCGCCTCCCCCTTCGTCCGCTCACCACACCCTCACAGGCTGGCCCGTCCCTTCCCGCCCCGAGGTTATCCCTGGTCTCCACCAATCACAGCACCACACTCCAATCTGCGGGCTTTTATTGGTTATCTCGCCCGTCCGTCACACCAGCAATTAAAGAGAGCGGCCTCTGGCCCCGCCTCCTCAGGCCCCGCCTCCTCAGGCCCCGCCTTCTGAGCTGAGACCTCCAGAAGCATAGAGAGGGGCGAGCAGAGCGGCACCGAGTGCGAGCCCCTCCCCTGGCAGCCAATAGGAAGGGCGGGCCGTGGGGGGGGGGGGGCGGCGGGCGGTGATTGGCTGCCGTGGGGGGCGGGGCCGTGTTTGAACGGCGTGCCGCGCGCGCGCGGCCGTTGACGCTGAAGCGATGGCGGCGAAGGCAGCCGCGGCGGCGATGGGGCCTGCGGCGGCCGCGGCGCGGACGCTGGACCTGCCCGCAGAGTACGACCGGCGTCTGGCCGAATTCCTGCGGCAGGTGGACGAGAACGATATGGGGTGTGGCTGGATGAAATCCGTGAGGAGGCGGTCAGGATGTTTGTCAGGTACCCGCGTCCCGCTCCCCGCTAGGCCCTGGCCCCTACCGGCTGCCCTCCGCCCTGGTCCCGTCTTGATCTCCCCTTCCCCTCTAGCAACTACAGCGAGGAGCTCGAGCTGATGCCCAAGACGCCGTCGCAGAAAAAACGGCAGCGGAGGAAGCGACTGTCGGCCTTGCAGGACGAAGAGCAGGAGCCTGGCAGGAAGCGGTGAGGGGCGGCGGGAGCGGGGATCGGGGAGCCCCGTTCGCGGCGGGCCGGGGAAAGGGGGAGCGCAAAGGGTGTCTTCGGGGCCTGGAGAAGGGAGGGAGCCCGTGGGAGGCTGAACAGACCTGCTGCCATGGGTTCAGGGAAACAATGCCCTCTATGGAGCATGTCCTGGAGATCCCCTCTTTGTCCAACGGGAGATCCCCTTCCTTCGTTCCGCGCGTCCCGCTGGTGTTAAAGGTCCGCTCAGGCCCCGTGTGTGGGGCACCCTCTGCCGAAAAACGTTGAATTTCGATTCTTATGAGAAGTGTTTTTATTGTTGCCTGGTTCTATGTCCCCGTGTCTCTGTCTATTATCTTTCTCCTTTAAAGTCGTTACATCCCTTAATTACTGTCTGCAGTAGCTGCTTTGTGCAGCTGTGTCTCCTGGGCCCGTCCCAGGTGTTTTGGCTCCATACCTGTGCATGCACGGAAGGACTCGGGGCTGTTCCCAAACTCCCGTTCCCATCTAACCCACTGTTCCTGTGATCAGACTCTCCAGAAGGAGGAACAGCAGCATCAGACCGGTGCCTTCCGTGCGATTTTCTCAGCGGCTGCAGAACAAAGAAAACCTGGAACTCAGCAGGGCCGAGGAGGAACTCTCCACCGCAGCGCGTGACGCGATCCCGGGCTGCAGCCTCTGCCAACTGCTCCAAGGTGCTTCCTGAGACCCCTCCTGCCCTGCAGGCAGCAGGGAAGGATCCCTGGGTGGAAGCCGACCACGTTGGTACTGCAGCGCCTCTCCAGGGGAGCGGAGCAGAGCTGCTCCCCACGAGCTCAGGGAGTGGCTCTCCCAAGGAACATGGTGTTCCCAAATCGCCGCTGGTGCCCGCAGCCCCTGAGCTGGTGGTGCCCTGCACTCCTGAGGACAGCCAGGCTGTGCCCAAGCTGCAGACAGCAAGGACAGCCAATGTCACCGTCACCTGGAGCCCGGGGGCTGGGCTGGAAGAGGGGGATGGCTCCCCACGGGAACACAGCCTGGCTCAGGAGCCCTCCCAGCCCCCGAGGAACAGCCCAGGGACTCCGACCGGCTCCCGGCTCAGCCGCCGCTCCGTGCGCCGCAGCCTGATGGGGAGAGGCTCGCTGAGCCGCAGAACTTCCCTGGCAGAGAAGTACTCCCTGGGCAGCAGGAGGAGGAGTGCGATCCGGACATCCGCCGCCAGGGCAGCGGGCAGGAAGGCGGCGGCTCGGAAGAGATCCGCGTCCTGCAGCTCCGTGGATGGTGCGTTTGGCTGTCCTGGGGGTGGTTCTGCTGCTTTCCACTGCTGAGGAGAGCAAAGTGCTGGAGCTGGGTCTTCAGTCTGGGGTTGGAGCTGAGCTTTCCCGGCTAGACAGGCTACAGTCCCTCGTGGAAGTTCTGCCTGGCTTTCTGGAGCCCCCCATGAGCACAGAAACTCAGGTGACTGAATTCAGCCTTGTAAATCACCTGGGAAATCAGCATCAGTGTCTTCATTTCAATGTGGCTTTAACCATTGCCGATTTGCTGGGAGAGGTTGTTAATCCTGGAATCCTAGGATGGTTTGGGTTGGAAGGACCTTAAAGATTACCCAGGTTGCTCCAAGCCCCATCTAACCTGGCCTTGGACACTTCCAGGGATGGGGCAGCCACATCTCCTCTGGTCAGCTGGTCTTCCCAGTTTCTGTGGGGGCAGCTGGCAAAGCTGAGAAGGATTTGGGGATCCAAAAGGGCTGGTGGATTTTCCTAAAGCCTTGCCTGTTTCCTGCAAGGTGAAATCCTCACCAGTTCCCTTCTCCTTAGCAGGATGTAGCTGCTGGTTCTAGAGTTTGTTTGAGAAGGGAAATTTGAGGCCGGACTTTGTAGATTGAAAGTCTCCCACAATTTTACAGTTGATGGCAGAGGCAGATTTAGGCAACAACAATCTCATCTAAACTGCTGGAATTATTAAACAGGGTGGAGGGAGACTTCATCAGGAACTGGAGTGACAGGACAAGGGGAAATGGGTTCAAACTGAAAGAGAGAAAATTTAGATGGGATATATGGAAGGAATTTTTCTGTTTGAGGGAGGCCAGGTCCTGGCATGTGTTGATAGAGAAGCTGTGGCTGCCCCACCCCTGGAAGTGTCCAAGGCCAGGTTGGACAAGGCTTGGAGCAACTTGGGCTAGTGCAAGGTGTCCATGTTCAAGGTATGGGGTGGGGCTGGATGAGCTTTAAGGTCCCTTCCCACCCCAACCAGTCCGTGATTGTTTGATGCTGTGGTTATTCATGGCAGGTTCTGGCTGTGTCAGAGCTTCTGAGCTCAGTGCAGCAGAGCCAGCTGGAATGCTGGCTTGGGAAGCAGCACTCCCACTGTGAATAAGGCTGGCTCTAACTGCTGTTGATGTCCAGTCAGGGCCCTGCAGATAAGCCTGAGGCCAAGCCCTGCCCCATTAATGCCAGCCCGTGGAATATCACCCTGAATTCATCCATAATTGAAAACTGCCTTCCTGCACTGGAACTGCTGGCCACATTCCTGCATTGCCACCTGGATGTGCTCCCGTGCCCCACCCTGCCCCAGGACAGTGTCTGGAGGTCCTTGTCCCACCAGATCCTTGGCTGCACCCCAACCTTACAGCTCAGGTGTGTTTTTTCTCCTCCCACAGCCTCCAGCTCCACAAGTGTGCCAGAGGATGAGGAAACCGTTGTCAAAACTGGGTGAGAATGCTTTCAGTTATTTATTTATTTGTCCTCACTACCCTGCTTGCAGGACTTTTGTCATTCTTGGTGTAAAATCCAAGTGGCTTCCCAGTTTCCTCAGTTTTGCTAAGCACAGCCCTTTTGTCTTTGTTTTTTTTTTTTTTTTTTCTAGGCCTCCTCCTGAACCCTCCACCCCCTCCAAGCAGGTAAGACTCGGGCAGGGATTAAAAGCATTTGTATCTGCGTAGATTTGGGAGAAAAATGTGTGGAATACACCTTATTGGGAAATTTGGGAGCTCTGCTTGTGGATTGTCAGACTTTGTAACCTGTCCCATACCATAGTGAGGAAGGCACAGAGCATCTGGCTCAGGGAAGCATGAGCCCATCCAAGCCTCTGTGGTTCTGGTACTCAGACTAGGGAAAGTCTTAATCACAACATTCCAGAACCAGCAAAACTAAAACCAGCCAAGTTTTCTTTGGGAAATGGGCACAGGTGACCCATGGCTTTGGGTGCAGGGGGAGGTGTTCTGTCCAGTTACAGTCTCGGATGCTTTCCAAGATTCTCTGACTAAAGCACAGCCTTACCTCTGTCATTTTCCTAAATCTGTTGAAATTGTTGCACACCACCCTGAGCCTGACCTCAGGGTTGAGTCCTGCTTGACTCTTCCTTTTTAACCTCTTGCTAGAGATTAGTGTGGGAAGATTGAGTCTCCAGTCTTTACAGATAAAAAAACCTTATAGTTCAGGAAAGTTTGATTCAGCTGGTGTCATGGTTTGCACACTGTTTATAAAGCTTCTTTTGACCCTTTGGTCAGACCTGCAGGTAATTCAACACTTGTTAGTTTGGACACAAAGAGAAATTTGTGAATATTATTGAGGTCAACACCTTTCCCTTCAGAGTCCTTACTGCAGAAGCAATCCTGGGATCACGTCAATGTTTTGTCCAGAATAAATTTCAATGAATAGAGCCTGAATTAGTGAAGCAGAGCAGTGGCCTGAAGCACTTGTGAACACAAGGAGAGCTGTTATGGCTGTGCAGAAACTCAAAAGAAGTCAGTTTTTCTAGGCTCTGCAGAAACAGTTGGGGAGGATGAATTCTCCATCAATCCCTTTTCTTCTCCTCCCAAGGCAGCGCTGTGAAGTGCTGACCAGGAGCTAATGCTGGTGCTGCTAGCAGAGAGCAATTCCAGAACCACAGCCCATTATCCCAGTGGAACATGCCCCAGCCTAAGTGCAGAGGCAGCGAGCAGCCATGGCTATCCCATAACAAGCAGATAAATCATGGAAATGAGCCATTTGCCTGCTGTCTCCAGGCTCCCCACTCATCACTGCTCAGGGAAATGGGCACGCTGGCTCTGGCCAGAGCTCTGGCAGCACAGATTTACAGCTTGGAAGGCTCCTGGCCTTAATAGTTGATGAGCTGGTTGAGTTTAAGCAGCGCAGATGCTCGTGTTAATGTCCCTGCCTCTCCTGGTGATGCAGCATCCAGGGCTGTGCCAAGAGGTGGTTTGGCATTCCCTGGTAATGCTGCTGACCACCCTACAGAACCACCCTACAATCTGAACCAGGAACGGGCCGTTTCCATGTGCGATTGTCTGAAACCCCTTTGCTTTTCCCACAGGATTTCCAAAGCCCTCGGATGTCCCTTCGCTCCCACACAGTCAGCAAACAAGGGCAGCTGCAGGAGACAAACAGCAGTGGTAATTCCAGAGGATTTTGGGGCAGCACTTTGGGAAGTTACCGTTTTGGGAGGCTGGCTGGGAAGCTAGAAGGATTGACTGGTTAATTTGAGAGTTCAGTTTGAAAGATTAATTAATGTTTGATGAGCAGGGATTTGTTTCAGGCAATTAGCAGTGAGAAAACTCTGTGCTGGAGTTTTATTTCCATCCTGGGAAGCACATGGAGATGGATATAATGAGGCTGGAGGGTTGTGGGAGGCCCAGTTGAGCCCTATTGCTGAAGCTGTGCAGAGCCCAGACAGCTTTGGGCAGCTCTGCTTTCTCTGGAGTTTCCAGGTGGAAACGGTGCCGTGTGAGCCAGGTCCTGCCATGCCCACTCAGGCAGGTGGTTCTGCTGTTCAGTAAATTGCTACGTCCCTTCTCTGCTGTCAAACCTGTGTTGGAGAGGATTTTTTCTGCTAGAACTCACTGTGTAACTGTTCTCTTTCAGAAAACAACTTAAATAGGAATGGGGAGACCCTGGAGCCACCCCAGAGTGCCAGGTATGTCCTGGTTGAAAGTGTTTCAGGTGGGCTGTGGTCCTATTCCAGACAGGTCCAGTGCTGGGATGTTGTTCACTGGCCTCAACGTTTTTGACTGTGAAACTTCTGCAAATAAGTTTTCCCTGCCTCCATGATTCTATGATTTAGTTTTTATTTTCTATTGCATTAGGATTTTATTTATTGGCTAACTGTGCATGCACAATCTAAGAATCACAGACTGATTTGGGTTGGAAGGGACATTAAAGCCCATCCAGTTCCATCCCCTGCCATGGGCAGGGACACTTTCAACTATCCCAGGTTGCTCCAAGCCTCATCCAATCTGGCCATGGACACTTCCAGGTATGGGGCAGCCACAGCTTCTCTGGGCAAGCTGTGCCAGGGCCTCCCCACACTGGAATCTCTCTTAAGCCCAGGATAGTTTATGGCTCTTTCCAGCCCTGACTTAGAGGCATGAGGAGGATTTGCCCGGTGTGATGGGCTGTGCTGTCTCACAGGAGGAAGCCAAGCTACAAGAGAGCTGTGGACGAGCGCTACGACCACCAGCAGGCAGAGGAGGGAGGGCTGTCTCCTCTCAGGAGGAAAACCCCATCCCCAGTCCTCCCAGCCAGCAAGGTGAGTTCCTTGTAAGCCTGGAATGCCTCACCAAGACCCTTTTTTACTCACCCCCACTCACACTGTGCTGTTCCTCCCACAGGTGGTGCGCCCATTCAAAACATTCCTGCACACCGTGCAGAAGAACCAGCTCCTCATGACACCGAGCTCCGTGGGGAGGAACGGGGTCATAAAATCCTTCATCAGGTACAACACCCCTCTCCAGGCTGATCCCAAGGTAAGAGGAGGCTCTGCTGTAAGCCAGTACATGGTGGTTTCATTAAGTGCGTAACTTAAAGCACAGCCATGAGAGGAGTTTTGCAACCCAGTTGAAACTGAGTGATTTGAAGCGATCTGTTTACACTTAAATAATTAAAATTTGGGTTAGCCAGCTTCCTGAAGAATTCCAGTTTGAACTCCAGGCTTTATTCCTGCATCATTCCCATGTGCTATTGGCAAGTAACAGTCAGAGATGAAAACTGGGAAACAGAAATCTAGTGGATTGTGAATGTTGAGTTGTATTGATAACTGAAGCCTGTAGATCCTAGGTCTCCTTTCTAGGACTTCTCTCATGAATGAGATTGAGCAAATACCTCTTAAATCCAGACTTTGGAGGTTTTCCATACCCTTGAGGCAGGAGGAAACCTGAGGCTGTCCTGGATGTAGGGCCAGTCAGACAACTGCTGGTGTCCACATCGGGTGGGCATCAGTATCACTGATGGATCCTGTTGGGACCAGCAGCACACCCTGGCTGGCTGCAGGCAGATGCTTCTCCACTACCCCAGGGAGCTTTCCAACCCCCTGGTTTTCCATGCCAGGAGCAGTTTGGGAGGGAGGGATTTGAGAGCTAGTTCTAGACAAGGGTGTAGTTTCCTGGATTCACTCAGAGCCGCACTGGAAGCCATGTGCCGAGCAGGAATTACTTATACTCCTGATACCCAACTACTCACCTGCAAAATAGGCAGCTCTGGGGCTGGTTTTCCCTTGCAGGAGCACTGAGAGGGACAAAGAGGAGGGCAGGATGCAGGAATTGGTATTCCTGCATCTAGCAGCCTAATGGCAGAGCTTCCTAGAGCTGTGCTCAGAGGCTGGCTGTGCTCCAGCAGGTCAGGGAAGGCCATTGGGAAGCGGTGAAGGATTCCAGCTTCAATCTCATTGGGCCCCTGCTGATGTTAGTGTCAGTACTACAAAGGAGTTAATAGGATGAGAAAAGAGTCTTGTGGCTAGGAGTGCTTCCTCTGCTGCTGTCAGTTTGTGGAATGTTTTAGGTTTCATTCCAGTGCAGGCAGCTCCCCCTCGGGAGTTTTTCCATGTGGGAGCTAAACATAACTAAATAGCAGCAGAGCAATAGGATATAATTGTTAGTTTTATATTAGCCAGGTTGGATGCTGACAGCACCAAGCATTTACAGCACAGAGCCCAGCGTAAGGGATTCCCTTGGATAATGCCCCTGCTGATCTGAGGGTTTGTGCTGAGACCAGGCCTGCTTTGGCATGGAGCGGGTTGATGTTAATCCATTTGCTGTGGTCGTAGTGGTGGCTGGATCTCGCTCCCCTGGCTGACAGTGTGCCTCGGCTGGGTCAGGAAAAGGAGGAGAGAGCCCCTGTTTGGCTGGCACACGGAGCTGGCTGCGTGCCGGAGCAAGCTGGGAGCTCTCGGAGTGCTGGTGGTTCACCACCAGCTCGAGCCTCGTGGGAGGCACAGGCGCCAGCGGGAGCTCGAGGTGTTTCCTGGAGCACCATCTGTCCTCGCGCTCGCCGCAGGGAGCGGGAGCTGTGCCAGCCATTAGCGCTGCTTGGTGGCTCCTTTGCACCAAAAGAAAGCACGGGGCTGGCTGCCTGCAATCCCTGAGCATGCTGCCTGGGCTTCCAGAGCTGTGCTCCTGTTTCAAGGCTCCAGCTTCTCTTGCTCCCTGAGATTCACACCAGTGTTTTCCTTGCATGTGTCCATTCATGACCAGGTCACAGGCTGCCTGAGCCCTGCTCCAGGGCTGTCACCATCCCATATTTCCTGCCTGCAGCTCCTTGCTGTCACCTCTGGGCCCTTTCCCCAAAGCAGCTGAGGTGGGAAAGAGCACTGGCCAGTGGGTACAAGGACATTTCGATTCCCCTCAGGAAAAGGAGAGGCAGAAGCTGGAGACTCTGCGGAAGAAGCAAGAAGCTGAGCAGCTGAGAAGGCAAAAGCTGGAGGAGGAGAAGAAACGGCGACTTGGAGAGGCAAAGCTGTGAGTAGATGTGGTCACACTGCTCTTGGCACCTGTAGGTTCCTGTGTCCAGGTGTTTTATCTTGCAGGAGCTGTGCAAGCAGCAGAAACTCCTGTGGGCACAGGCAGTGTTTGTCCTTGGGGTATCTCTGGAATGCTGATAGAAAGCATTGACTGTCCTTGCCACCCACTGCTGCAGCTTTTTGTCTCGAGTCCCCACTTTCTGACAGAGATTAAAGATGGGTGTTGCTTAATTGAATGGGGAATTTGGGCCGTTGAATTTCCTGCTGTGTCCTTTTGGCCTTGTGCTGAGCCAGGGGGAGCTCACCTGGCTGGGACACGATGGTGAGCTGGGCTGTGTCCTCAGGAAGCGCGAGGAGCGCCTGCGCAAGGTGCTGCAAGCCCGGGAACGGGCAGAGGAGATGGAGAAGGAGAGGAAGAGGAGGATCGAGCAGAAGATTGCGCTGTTCGATGAGAAGACCGAGAAGGTACAGCCCCTGCAGAGCTTGTTTGGGACAGTCAGTAGCCACTGAGGCAGTTTGGCACCACACAAATGTGCACGCTGGAGAGAGGGGCATGGAGGCTGCTTGGATTCTAGAGGCTGAACCAAAGAGTGGTTGAATAAAGAACTTTCCAGAGCCTTGATGATCCTGAGGGACAGCCTTTTTCTGGCTACAGCAAATGGCGTCTGAACCTCTGTTTTTCCATAATCACTAATCTAAATGGGCTTTATTAATGCTCTGGTAGATGGGAGAAGGACTTGAAGTAGATAAAGGTGGCCTAATGGCCCCAAGGTTCTATCTGCTGTTTCTCCCAGCTGAGTAATAGCTGGGCAGGGGAAAGCAAACATCCTTCCTTCAGAGCTTTCCTCAGACCCCAGACTTCCAGGCAATTTGTACAGGGGCCTAGTGGTCATTTGTCTGCTTTAATTATCCTCAGCTGCCTGTCTGCGTGGCTCTGAGGTTATTATATTCCAATGGCTTTCTGGGACTGGATGTGTAAACCCCAGGATGGGGTCAGCTCTTCCTGGGAGGATGTAAAACAAGGTTATTGCCCTAAATACGACCTTTTTAGAACAGCACAGGCCCCTTTGGTTGCTGGAGGAAAAGGAGGGAGGGTTTGCCCTGTGAGGGGTCCTGCTGAGACTGAGATTGGGTCTGTGTGTGCTCCAGGTGCGGGAAGAAAGGCTGGCAGAGGAGAAGATCAAGAAGAGAGTGGCTGCCAGGAAGATGGAGGAAGCTGAGGCCCGGCGTAGACAAGAGGAGGAGGCCAGGAGACAAAGAGCTCTGCAGCAGGTGTGTGTGTGGGGGTGAGCCTGTTCTGAACACAGGCAGAGCTGGACAGGGGATCCACCTGCCTTGGGCACTGGGAATTTACCCCGAGATGTTTCCTTGCCATATAGTGATGGGGTTTTGGGTCAAGTGAGGGGTTCCTGGTGCTGTCCCCTGGAGCCTGCTCCTGTCAGGTAAGTAACTCCTGCCTGGGCTTACAGGAGGAGGAGGAGGAGCGCCGACGCAGGGAGCTGATGCAGAAGAAGAGGGAAGAGGAGCAGGAGCGTGCCCGGAAGATCGCTGAGCAGAGGCAGGCAGAACAGGAGCGGGAGAGACAGTTGGCTGCAGAGAGAGAACTGGAGAGGAAGAGGGAGCAGGAGCGGATCCAGGCAGAAAAGTAAGGCAAAATCCCCATTTATGTACCAAATTCTGTGCTGGGATTGAAACGCAGCCAGAGCAGAGGGCAGGAGTGGAAGGCTGGAGCAGCAGGGAGCTGCAGTGACCCAGCAGCAGAGCTCTGGACTGATGGTGCTGAGCTGCCAAGGATTAACTCTGGGTTCAGGGATGTCAGGAGTGTTGTGGGGAGTGCCTGAAGAGCTGTGAGCAGGGAGGGCCCTGCTGTGGTTCTGGGAGTGAGGGCCTGTGCTGTGGTTCCCAGGCTCCGGGAGCAGCAGGAGAGGGCTGCCCGCCTGCAGAAGGAAGCAGCGGCTGCTAAGGAGCGGCTCCGCAAGGAGATGGAGGAGAAGAAGGAGGTAAGTGATTGATTTTGGGAAGGGATAGAGCCACACAGTCTGGCCTCAGCAGCTGTTGCTGTTGGAGCAGCTCGGCTGGGATGCTGTGGGGAGCCCTGAAGAGCTACTGTGGCACTTCTGAGCAGGAAGTCAGACCTGTTCGGCATGTTTACGGTACCATGGGGAGACTTGGCCTCTAAAAATGCTGTTTGCTGGTCTAGGAAGAGGCCAAGATCAGTAGCACAGACTTGTGCAGATGGTCAGCTGGTTTCTGGCTATCATAGCCCCAAGATAAAGTCAGCAGCAGGTTTTACAAGGAGGGAGGCCCTGGCTTTGTCAGGGAAAGGCAGCTGATGCTCTGGCATGGGGGTCAGTGTGTTTGTGCCCTTCTGAGGAAGTTGCACCATGTCCCAAGCGCTCCTCAGCAGCATGAGGAACAGCTGTAATGAGGTGCTTGGATATTTTGCTGGCCACAAAGATGGATGGCTGGGTTGGCAGGGAAGTCCCTAAGGGTAATCCTGTGGGTGTCGCTTGGCAGCAGGAGCAGCAGATGCTGGTAGAGAAGAAGAGGCAGGAGGAGGAGCAGAAGAAACTGGCAGAGGAGCAAAAGGCCAAAGACAATGCCCGAGCACCACTCCTGGAGAACAAGGAGGTAACTGGTCCTTAGGGGTGGCAGCACAGTTCAGTCCCCGCACTGACTCACTCTTGCCTCAGGCAGTTCCACCCTCTGCTTTTATCTGCTTTTCCGAAATGCAGGAATTCTGTAAATCCTGGTTATCTGGGGTTGACTCCATGAATATTTCAATGATGGAGGGAAGTGTAGTCCTGTTTGGTGCCTGAGATGTTTTGGTTTTCTGAAAGTCTTTTCCTAGAGAGTTTTCTGTAAACAAGAGACATCTCAGGCACGAACCTGAGTTGGTGGGAAGCAGGAGGGATTGGACAGGGTTCCTGGCTGTGGGCAAGACAGCAGTTGTTGAGACTGCTGTAAGTGCCTCTTACCTACCCGAAAGAGCTCAAGGGCGGAGGTTTTATTTGGGGTCAGATTTGGGAACAGCCACAAGGTGGCAGCAGAGCCAGTGGAATGGTGGTGGTTTGGCAGGTGAGAATCCTGCGGGTGTGTCTTCATGTCCTGAACTTTGACAACAAACACGTGGCTCTTGTCTCCCTGCGATGCTCAGAATCTTAATCTTTAAATGCAGAAACAGTGGGTGGGAGTTAATGTCACTGGACACAAAGCCATGGAGGTCATCTCTGGTGAGGAAGGACAACTGTGTCCAACTCTCCAGAGACTCATTTCCTTATTGAAAATTTAATTCCTACTGAAAATTTCCAGTTGAAAAACCTGAAGTTCACAGTTGTAGGTTTTCTCCTCCCTTACACTTCCCGCCCATGCTGCTCCCATCAGCATGAGCTCGATTTGGCTGAGCTGGTGGGCAGGTTCTCAGTACAGCAATTATCAGTTGTATATCATTTATCAAGCCCGGAAGTTGGGTTTCAGAGTGTTTACAGCATGTGACTCTGCTCCAGCAACATCAAACCTCCAGTTAACCTTGGCTTGACTGGGGTGGATCTCTGTTCTATTAGACCCGTTAGATTCATCTATTGCTATGTGCTCATGCCACAGATGGCAAATTAATTAGCCTAATTAAACAGGAGAAGGTCATGCATAGCCATCACTGGGTCACAGCTTTGGAACTTGGGTCAAACTCTTGGGTCCAAACTGAGAACTGCCAGACTCAGGGTTTGCTATGAGGTGACAGAACATGAGGTGGGGACGAGCTGGTCCTGCTGTAGCTTGGAGCCTGATGGTGCTGCTGCATCCAACACCTGTGGAATGTGTTTCCCTCCTAGAACTCCCCTGCCTGCAACTCGTACGAGATGACTCCGCAGAGCAGGAAGGAGCTCAAGGTGCCTGTGACAAGCTCCAACGACTACGGGATGGACCTGAACAGCGACGACTCGACAGACGACGAGAGCCAGCCGCGCAAGCCTGTCCCTGCCTGGGCCACTGGTATGTGTGTGTGGAGGGATGTGTGTATCCTGGGCCCCCAGCAGACTTGGGACCTGCTGTGGGGTTTTGCCCAGTTCCTCCTGCCTGGAGGAGTGTAAAGTACTCCAGCACGGAATGAGTACTTCTGTGTCCAAGACTGGACAGGAGCTTGGAGCAACTCGGTCTAGTGGAAGGTGTCCCTGCCCATGGCAGGGGGTTGGAACTCGATGAGTTTTAAAATCCCTTCCAACTCAAACCATTCCATGATTGTATGTAGACTGTGGAATCAGGGGCTCCTCCACCACTTGGGGATCTTGTGACAACGCAATGGGGGACAAATACACTGCTAAGCTGCCTTGGAGTGATGAGAGATGAGTAGAGCAGGGACACGCCACATACAACAGCCTACACAGCAATCCCAATTAACAAAGTTAACACAACCCTCATCTGTTCCCGCAGGGAATCAGCTCAGCCAGGCTGTGATCCGGCAGTACTACCACCCCCCTGACGTGGACGCGCTGTTCGGGGCCATCCCCAGCCCCAGGCTGGAGCACATCTTCTACAAGAACAAACCCCGCTACTTCAAGCGCACCAGCTCGGCCGTCTGGCACTCCCCGCCCGCCGTGGCGGCCAAGCCAGCCCTGGGGCTGCCCTGCAGCCTCAAGAAGCCCTGAGGTGAGCGCAGGTGTGCAGCAGGCGTGCCTTCCTGTCTCCTGGTGAGGAAGGAGTAACTCTTTAAGTATTTAGGTCCTAGCGTTGAATAAATGGCAGCTTTTCCTGGGTTCCTGCGCCTCGGTTTGCGGGGCTCGTTTCTGTCAGGCCAAGCCACGAAGTGCTGCCTTGGGAAGTGCCTCTCTCTTACCCTTAGCTTGGAGCTGGCATAGACTCAGACCTTCAGCAGGTGAGGGGTGTCACCTGAAGCTGTGGGATCCGCCCTCTCTGTCACGCAGGCCTGGCAGCGCCTGCCATCAGTTGTACATCTGTGCTGCCCTGGAGGCCAGTGACAGCCAGGAACCACTGCACCAGGGCACAGTCCAGTCTGCTCCACTGCTCTTCTCAGGAAGCTGTTCCCCGGTGTGCTCTTCATCTGCAATCCCAAAGGGATTCATCGCTGTTTCCCCTCCACGTGTGTGGTGGTGTCCATCAGCTCGGCATGGCTGATGCTGGCACGGCTGGGGCAGGAGCACAGTGAGGGTCTCAGTGACATTCTGTCAGCTGTGGAGAGATGTGACCAAGGTGTGACCGTGTCCCTGAGGATCCACAAGTGTGTGAGCCAGCTCTAGGCCTCGACAGGAGAAACTCTGCAAAGGATCTGGCAGACTTCGTTTCTCGGTGAAATTCCATCTATGAGGCCAGATGGGATTGAGAGGATGTTTTTAACTTTAACCCTCTTGTTCACCCCTGGCTGTGGCTCAGCATCAGCTCGTTGTTTCTCAGCCTGTTTAGCACTTCCCGTTCAGTGAGCTACTGTTAACTGGACTCTGGCCAACCCAGTTCCATTGAACCAAAAATTCCAGCTCAGCCTTTCCATTCCAGGAGCCCGTGGTGGTTTAGTCATTCCTTCTGCATCCCAGCCCAGCCCTGTAAAATCCCTGTAGAGACTGCTTTGTGTGAGGGGACATGAACCTGTCTCTGTTTCTGTTTGCCAGCAAATGTTCTTCAAAATATGTGAGTTTTGTATTTAAATACAAATACTGGTGTCTGTATCCTGGGGCTGCTCTGTATGTGCACATCTGTATCTGTGGAGTGTCTGTGCTTCTGGGGTTGCTCTGTAGATCCAGGTCTGGCTATTGCTGTTTGTACCCATGGAGGGCCTGTGTTTCCATGGCTGTCCTGTGCTTCCAGGTCTGTATCCGCATGACTGCCATTTCTTGTACAAAAGCTTCTGAGCTGGCCAAACACTGTTGGATAAAGTGAGTTTAATCATCTCTGGGCTCCTCACAGCTTTTTGTTACAGAAACTGAGGGTTTGGAGTCTCTTTTGTGCCGATTCCTTGAGGCAAGAATGTCCTGTCTGTGGAGGACTTCTGATCTCCAGTGGAAAATCTGTGTCCTTGGGGTTCCCCAGCACTTTGTAGCACCCAAGGGAGGCATTTGGTGCCTGATTTTTAAGGTTTGGGGCCCTTGTTGCTGTGGGTCCATTGGGGACATGGCTCAGTGCCCAGCCCCTGTCCCTGTGCTGTCAGCCTGGCTGCAGGTGGAACCCCCCCGGTGTGCAGGGCCAGTTCCCACCCCCCAGGCACAGACAGGGACACAACACTCAATTCAACTCACACATAATTTATTAGTGACAAAGGGGCTGTCTCCAGGCATGAGGGGATGTCACCCAGGTGGGGGGATGACACTGTGTCACTGGGCTGGGGAGGCAATGGGGAAGGGGGGTTTGAACAACATGGTGTAACCCGGTGTGGGGACAAGGTGTCCTCATGTTGGGAAGGACACACCAAGCGTCCTCGTGTATGTGTGGGGACTCACAGGGTCCAGGCCTGTCCCCAGAGGCGTACCAGGCCCCAGGTGTGGCACGTCCCCGTCCCTCACGCTAGCCACGCTCGCAGATGAGCTCGACGACGCTGTGCTCCATGGGCACGGGGTCAAGGCAGCGGTGGGCGGCGCTGGCGGCCACCTCGTCCAGCAGCCCCTGCACCACGCGCTCGTCGGAGGCGAAGCGCCACAGGTAGAGCTGCAGGTAGTGCCCGTCCACCTGCACCTGCTGCAGCCCGAAGCGCCCCAGCGTGCGCAGCCGCACGCACTCCAGCAGCGTCTTCAGGCTGATCTTGATGATCCCCGTCAGCACCGACACCTGTGTGAGGGGACAGCGGGGACACGTGTCCACACGGGATGTGGGGGCCCTCGTCCTGGCCACCATTCCCCAGGAACTTCTGAGCATGGGGACATGTGGCACATGGACACCCTTGGCCTGGTCACTTACACAGATCCCTCTCCTCCCATCAGAGTCCTGATACCTAAGACTGGAGACACCAGGGACATCCTTGTCCTGGTCATCAGCTCCCAGGAACCCCCTGAGCCCTGACAGCAGGGACATGTGCCAGTGGGAAGGTGGGCAGTTTGGCACCTCTAGGGATGTTTAGGGACATGGTGGTGTCCCCATGACCTCACCTTGTTGAACTCAACAGGGCTGAAGATGTCAATGCGCTCAGAGAAAAGTTTCTGGATGTTGCTGAGCAGGTGGGTGTCCATGGGGGCACTGAGGACATGGACACAGAGACAGTCAGGGACTTGACAGAGCCAGGGATGTGGGGACAGGGACACAGGGACCATTAGGAGCCATGGAGAAGGTCAGAGGATGCAGGGATGGTTTTGGGTACAGAAAAGCAGGGGAATGTCCCAGGACATGGAGGGACAAGCCAACTCAGGGACAGAAGGGCCATAGAGATCACCAGGGGATTCTGGGACAGTTGTAAGGAACACAGGAATTGTTGGGACAATTATCATTAGGACAGCCTGGGGATATGGGGACAGCCAAGGGCTGTCAAGATAGTGGGAGGGTATTGGAACAGTCTGGGAACATGAAGAGGGTGACAGGGAAGATGCAGGATACTCAAGGAGCAGCAGGGAGCCCAGGGGTGCCAGGGTGACCCAGGGCTGGCAGGGCTGACCTGGGGGTGTAGCTGGGGGCATAGCGGCCGGGTGCCCGCGAGCTGCTGTAGACGGAGAAGGCGCGTCGGCTGGAATCGCTGCTCTGCGCCCGCCTCACCCCCTCCTCGAAGAGCTGCCCCACCTGTGGGTGGCACCACACCCTCAGCACCCAAAGCCCCCTCCTGGGACCCCCCAAACCAGCCAGCGTCCCTCAAAGTCTTTGCAACCCTTCCAGGATCCCCAAAGAGCCACACGGGCATCTTGGGCAAACCCCCTGGAGCCCTCCAGGGCTGCCTAACCCCCCTAGCCCCAGTGCCAGCCTGACCTGGACATCGATGGCGGTGATGTCCTCCACCACGCGCTTCATGACGGCGCGCACGTTGCGGGGCTCGACGGTGCCCAGCCAGTCGCGCGTCTCGACGCTCTTGCGCAGCATCTGCGCCACGGCCGCGCCCTGCACCTGCACGTAGTGGTCCAGCAGCCGCTGCGCCGCCGCCCGCGCCTCCGCACACAGCGCCGGCCCCGGCGTCACCGCCGGCCCCAAGTCCTGCGGGACACACACCGGTAGGATCAGCCCCCCAGCTCCTCTGCAGCGCTGTCAGCGCCGGGAATACGCGGGGTATGGGGACGCCTTCCCTCCCTGTGACTACGTCTGATGTCCTGGGGGCACAGGGACTTTGGGGACAGGAGGGACGCTGCCTGAAGCAGCATCACTGCCCCTCTTACATGTCCTTGGGGCTTTCCAGGGGCTCTTGAGGCCACGCAGAACATCCCCGAAGATCCCCTGGGGACATTCAGGATTGCCTTAGGGCTGTTTAGAGGCTCACCTGGGGTGGAAACTGCTCATCGGTGAGGGTGAGGATGTAGCTGATGGTGGAGTTCTCATAGTCCAGGCAGAGACGGGCGAGGAGCAGCAGCAGGGCCGGGGGGGCAGCGGGAGCTCCCCGCTCAGCGGGGCCATCAGCGAAGCCACGGGCGGTGTGGCACAGCCAGCGCACGAAGGCCACCACCAGTCCCTCACGCACTGCTGTCACACAGAACTCCCCCTGTGCCATAAATGGGGGGGCAGGTCACACCCCAAAACCCCCCAAAACCGCCCTGTGCCACCTACAGATTGTTCCGGCGACCCCCCAAATACCCCCAGCCCCCTCAGCCTGCCCAGTGCCCCCCAAGCCCCCCACCCCGCGGTGCCCCACCTTGAAGTAGGGCAGGCTGGCGAAGGCGACGTCCCTGGCGGTGAAGAGCTGCACGTAGGCCAGCACGGCCTTGAGCTGGCCCAGCACGGAGGCGGCCAGCGTGGCCAGTAGGTCGGGCAGGCCGGGCCCCTCTTTGCCGGGGGGCCGGGGGGCGGCCAGCGCCTGGCGCACGTCGCCCAGGCAGCCCAGGAAGAAGGTCTGCAGGGCGCGCAGGTAGCGGTTGACGCGCTCGCGGGCGGCCCGGGCCACCAGGGCGGCGGCGGCGTCGGCGCCCGCGGGCAGCAGCTCCAGCAGCGCGCGCAGCCGGCGGTGGAAGCGGTCGAGCGCCCGCACCAGCAGGGAGGTGTCCCCCAGGCCGCGCTCCAGCTCCAGCCGCCGCTCCAGCAGCGCGAAGTAGCGGGCGGCCAGCGCGGCGGCGAAGGGCTCCAGGCGCCCCGCGTCCCCGCCGAACAGCGCGCGGTAGGAGCCGGCCAGCTGGCACAGCGTGCCCACGAAGGCCGAGCTGCCGCGGTCCACGAAGTCCAGGATGTCGGAGGCGGGCGGCGGCGGCGTGGTGGCCGCGCCCGAGGGGTCGGCGGCGGGCAGCTCGGCCTCCAGCGCCGCCAGCTCGGCCTCCAGGCGCGCGCCCGCCTGGCTCAGGAACTCCTCGCTCAGCTCCTCGGCCGGCTCCTCCAGCTGCAGCAGCATCTCCACGCACTCGGTGAGCTCCTTGGGGTCCAGCGTCTCCTCCCTGGTGGTCGGGAGGGCCCGGGGTTAACAGTGGCACGGCAGAAAACAGGGAATAAGCAACAGGAGCCATCGGCAGGCTGCAGAGGGAACACCCGCGTTTCCCAGCGCTGCCATCGGCAGGCTGCAGAGGGAACACCCGCGTTTCCCGGCGCTGCCATCGGCAGGCTGCAGAGCCAACGCACCGCAGGCGTGTCCGCAGGCGCTGTGCCAGCTCGGCCATGATGGCGTGGCTCTCGTCCTCGATGGCGCGGAAGGAGGGCAGGTGGCGGTAGTGGTGCAGGACGGCGCGGGCGCGGGCGTGGCAGCGCAGGGCACGGGCGGGCTCCGTCCCCGCCCAGCTCCGCAGCCGCCCCGGCACCTCCACCAGCGCCTGCAGCTTCCGCAGCAGCGCCTGCACCCCTGCAGCGACACGGGGTCGGGGTGGGGACACAGACGGGGCAGGATGAGACGTGGGGCTGGGACCATCTGCTGGATCTGCCCCCCACGGGGCACACCCAGCCCTGAGATCTGCCCCACACGATTTATCCCCGGATCTGCCCCCCGGGGCGGCCCCGCTCCGTACCGGCCAGCTGGGCGCCGCGGCGGTGCCGGTCCTGCAGCGCGGCGCTGACGCGGGCGCTCGAGGCGCTGATGGCTGCCATGTTGGCCGCCAGGTCGTCCATCTCCGCCTCCATGTGCCGGAAATCCACCTTCATCTTGCGGATGGTGTCTGGGGGACACCAGGGACACGGCGGTGCCAACTCCCTCGGCTGCCCGGGACGCCCCCGGCCCGCCCAGGATTAACACAGCACAACCACAACCCCCCAGAGAGGGCTGCTAACTCCAGGGGCTGCCAGTGCTCTCCAGAGTGAACCACCACATTCCCCAGGGCAGCTTCCCAGTGCTCCAGAGTGAGCACCCCAAATCCCCATTTCCCATGGCTGCCATCAGCAGGCTCAAGTGAGCACCCCAAATCCCCATTTCCCATGGCTGCCATCAGCAGGCTCAAGTGAGAACCCCAAATCCCCATTTCCCATCGCTGCCATCAGTAGGTTTCAGAGTGAGCACCCCCAAATCCCCATTTCCCATCGCTGCCATCAGTAGGTTTCAGAGTGAGCATCCCCAAATCCCCATTTCCCATCGCTGCCATCAGCAGGCTCCAGAGTCAGCACCCCCAAATCCCCATTTCCTATCACTGCCATCAGTAGGCTCAAGTGAGCACCCCAAATCCCCATTTCCCATCACTGCCATCAGTAGGTTTCAGAGTCAGCACCCCCAAATCCCCATTTCCCACCCAGAGGGAGCAGCTCACCAGTGGCAGAGATGAACTTGTTGTAGTTCTCGTAGAGCAGGGTCTGCATGTCGCTGTCCAGGGCACGGATCTCCTGGCCCAGCGCGGCCTCGCGGGCCAGGAGCTGCGCCAGGGGACACTCGCTGCGCACCTGGGGGGACAGCAGACGCACGTCTGCCCCTGGTTACCTCCAGTGCCCCCTCTGGAGCCCCCTAACTGAGATCACCCTGCCCTCAGCTGCCCTGCAGGGTCCCTAAACTGTCCCCCCCGGATTCATCCCGGGAGATGGAAGCGCTCCCCAGGAGCCTCCCCCTGCCCTCCAGGGATCCCCCCCGCGCAGTGCTAACTGCCCCCGATCCAGCTGCTCCAGAGCAGCACAGTGCCATGCCCACAGCGAATCAGTGTCCACAGGGAAGCACATCCATGAGCTCCCCGAGGAGGCCCTTTCTGGGATCTCCTCGGGATACTGGGGGCCCCAAGGTTCTGGGGACCCTGCGGTCCTCCCCCGCCAGGGTTGGGGCCGCCCACCGAGATCCCTGGTGACGAGGCCCGGCGGGGACCTCCCGGGGCCCATCGGAGTCCCGGAGCCCCCGCCAAGGCGGGGGTGCCCGCGGGAGGGGTCTCCTGGGTCACCTTGTTCATGAACACCTCCGGGTCGAAGTGGGGCCCGTCGATGTCGGTGGGGTCCGGGGGGGCCTCGGCCGCCTCGGCAGTGGCCGGGCCGTAGTAGCGCTGGAGCGGCCCGTGGGGACGCCGCCACCCGCCGCCCCCGGTGCTCCCGCCGGTGGCCTCGGGGCTGCCTGCGGGCCCGCTCCCAGGCCCGCTTCCCGCTGTCACCGCCGCCATCGCGCCGCCGCCGCTTCCGCCCCAGCCGCCGCTTCCGGCCCCTCTCACACGTCACTTCCGATGCGGCGGCCGGTTGCCATGGCGACGGGGAAAGGTGTGCCGGACATGGCGGGGCCCGGTTACCGGGGCCTGGGGCGGCCGCGATTGTCCCGCTGCTCCCCGGGGACGAGGACTCCCGTGAGAACGCAGACATGGGTGGAGACACCGCCCCTCGAGGGGTGAGCGGCCGGTGGCACCCCCAACCCTGGCCCCGTGTCTCTCACTGTCCCTTCTCACAACTGTCCACCTGTCCCCAGGCCTCCCCAGTGTCCCCGTGAGTCCCCGCTGCATCCCCATCCTCATCTCCCCATGACACCGGGTGGGGGCCTGGGGAGCCCCAGCCCACCCGAGGGTCCCGCTCCAGCCCCGGGGAGGCTCCGGGTGACTCTGGAATTGGGCGGTGATCCCGCAGGTACAACCAGGTGATCGACCTTGCACCTCACACAAAGAACAAACATTTGGGCTAAAAGGTCTAAAATCAGCTTTATTTACAGCAGGAAGGGCAAAATAAACCTCACCAGGGTAAAGGCCGGGCTGCTCCAGGGGCCTCTGGTCGGGAGTCACCTGCTCCAGGAATCACAGGCCATTCATTCTTCCCAAAGGAAAGAGCCCAGAGCTGCCACCAGAGTGGCACCAGGGAAGCAGGAAGAGCCAGAGGAAGTTCCTGCTGCCTCCTTTCCCCTTGCCTTCCCTGCACCCTTTTTTTCCCACGTGTGGAAAAGAACACACCTAATCCAGCCAGGGTGTGTTTTGTGAGCAGTTTGGTATGTGGGACAACGTTCCCTTCATAGCTGTGGACCCGAGTTAGCCCCAGGGCAAAGGGGTTCCCAGTGGGAACAGGGAGAAGGCAAAGGAACACCCAGCCAGCCATGAAGAGGGTTTGCTGGAGAGTCTAAATCAGAGGAGGAGGAATGGCTGAGCCATGGCTGTTACAGGAAGAGAGAAGCAAATAAAGCAAAGACACCTTCCAAGGCAAGGCAAGGGGTTCCTTTTGTACCTTCTAAATTCATAAAAAAATCAGCAAATCCCTCCTGGATTCCCCCCAACTCCCAACAGCACTGCAGGGGGAATTCCACCTCACCTCAACCTCTGCCTTATTGGCACAACATCTCCCCAAAGTGCTCTAAAACCAGGGGAGCCTGATCTAGTAACTTCATTTGCACATGTGTGGGAAGGTTCTGGAAGGTTCCACACCAGTGCAAATCCATGTGGTTATGGACTGTGGCCCTCCCTTCCCACAGGGCCCAGCCCGGTTTGCCCACGAGGGTGATAAAGACAACCAAGCCAGGATTTAATGAAAGTCTCTGCATCTCTTCCCTGCCACAGTCTGAGAGTATCCAGGCCCAGATCCACTGCTAATTCCACCTGAAAGCAGCACAGGTTTCCTCTCAGCCCAGGGATACGGTCTGCGAGTCCCAGGGAAATGCAGAGCGGCCACACAGAATGTAAGTCACACATTGGTACTCCCAAATCCCATAAATCAGCATCTCAAATCCTACAGCTCGCAGACAGCTGGGTTATGGAATATCCACGTGTCCCGGGGTTCGTTAGTTCCTGATCTTCAGCGAGGGAGGTGGCGTGGAAGTGGACAAGGCAGGGGGTCACACCCTGAGCCGTGACCCCAAAACCACCTTAGAGATGAAGAGAAGAACCCTTTGGAGCCAAACTTGTGTTGGATGAGCTGCCTGGGCCCAGCCAGAGCGACGGCGAGGAGCTGGAGGGAGGAGAAGTCACCGGGAAGGTGGAGGTGTGGCTGGAGGCTCCTCTGGAAAACGTCTGGACAGGTGTGTGGGGTCTGGGCTGTGACCCCTGCCCTGCTGGGGGCCCCGTGACCCCCGCCAGGCCGGGCTCAGGTCCCCGCCCGGGACACCAGGTAGTAGAGGATGAAGAAGATGAGGACGAGCGCCACGGACACGGCGAGGAGCAGGCGGCGGTGGTCGCGGCCGGAGCGCGCCATGCCCGAGAAGCGCTTCACGCTGCCCGTCAGCAGCCCCGTCACGCTCAGGAAATCCGAGTCCTGCAGGGAAAAGGCACCTTGCAGAATCATGGAGTATCCTGAGCTGGAGGGACTCACAAGGACAGGCCCTGTACAGGACACCCCAGTGTTGGGGAGGATGAAGCAGGAAGCCCCTGCAGAAATGATTTATTAGTGAAAGATTCTAAGAGTGTGAAACCCGCAAGAGAAATAGAGTTAAAAGCAAGATTTGAGATATAGAATGCTAAGCAGGAAGATGGTGACTAAATTAGCTGAATCAACTGCCAGGGCTCTGGTGATTGAGCAATTCTCCTCCCCAGACAATGGGATACAAAAGGGGGTTGGACCCTGCCAGGTAGCAGGGAAAAGGTGGTTTTTCAGGTTTGTAGTATGTAGATTAGTATGGTAATGTAGTAGTTCTCATAGGCTGTATGTAAATCTTGTAGGTTTTGTATTCTGTACTGGTTGGCTGGTGCTAACCAGAATATTCAGCATAGAAGGAGATAAAATGTGATGTAACAGGAAATTCTCTCTCTTGCGCTCTTGCTCTCCTGCCCCCTTGGACTTTTAGACTTTCCCTGTTGCTGCTCCCTTCCCTTCCCTCGGTGCTGGTCAGTTTGCCTTCCCCACAACTAATAAACTACGTGTCCTAAGAGCATCTCAGTCTCCGGATATCTCTCATTGGACTCCACGGCAGCTCGTTTCCAGTACCCCAACAGTCCCACTGCTGATTTAGGGCTCCTCCCGTAAGGGTTTCTGCCATCCCAGCTCTCATCCCGATTCCCTGATTTGCACAGAAAGCCCCATTTCCCAGGTCCTTACCATGCCGTCCAGGTAGCGGTTCTGTTCCTCAGCATCCTTGTCAATATCCAGAGCCAGCTGCAAGGCAAGGCAGGAAGTGGGCATTAATGAGCTTTTAATGTCCAGAGAACCTCTAAAATCTGAAATGCAAATTATTAAAACAAGCTGCTGCTCTCCCAGCTCCAACAGACACACAGGGGCTTGTCTGGTGCAGGAAGAAGGAAAATGAGTCACACTTCCCTGTCAGGCAGGTGAACTTTTCCAGCTCTGAAAATAAAGCCTGACTGTCTAAATCTGCCAGGTAGAGAGGGGAGTTTAATCCCTGGGACACAACGGCAGGAATTCAGCCTGCCCTTTCACACAGTGAGTCACTGACTTCTTTCATGGTTTGTACTAATTTTTTAATAATAACTTAGAGTTTAAATCTCTAAATCAAAGTGTTTGATGTTAACAGGAGCAAACCAGCTTTAAGAACAATTACATAGAGACACAGGTATTTTCCAAAATTAATCTACCTGCCTTTTTTTTCCTGAATTTTTTCCCGAGGAACTGAGTTTAGCAACACCCCTGTGTTCAGGTCGGACAGGACTTGGAACAACCTGGTCTAGTGGAAGGTGTCCCTGCCCATGGGAAGGGGTGGGACTGAATGAGCCTTAAGGTCCTTTCCAACCCAAACCTTTCCAGGCTTCAGTGATCCCCTGCAGGACTCCCAGGTAATCAGAGCCTGTCCTTCACCTCAACACCTGATGTGACCTCGGCACTCACCGACTTCAGCCTGGTGACCTTGCTGGCCAGGCTGTCGGCCATCCGCTTGTTCTCCACATCCAGCAGGTCCTCCATGGCGCTCGGACTCTGCCCTGGGGAGAAGAACGAGGAGCACACATCATCACAACCCCTCCTTGCGCGGTTTGCGCCATGGAGCCCTCCAAAAACGTGACCAAAACACCCCAGACTTCCCCCAAACAGGCCAGGGTCGGAACCCAGACTTGCACCCTGAATTGCCACCGTGGCCCAGCAGCAGCTGTGAGGGTTCCATGGCCAGTGACATCCCAGGGTGAGATTTGGGTGAGACCTGGCAAATGCAGGGCCCTTTGCCCCTCTGCCGTGTTGGGGTCTCTGGGCATTGCCCCCCATTGTGGGGCAGCTGGGGGTCCGGGGGGGGAATTAGGATTTCCGGGGCAATTAGGGGCTATGGGGGCAGTTAGGGGCTCAAAGGGGTACTTGGAGTTTATGGGGGGTGCCTAGGGGTTCAAGGGGACAATTAAGGATTAGGGGGGGCAATTAGGGGTTGGAGGGGCCCCCGAGGATCCCAAAAAGGGGGCCAGGTAAGCAATGAGGGCTTACGGGGGGGGGCGATTCCCGGGCTATAGGGGAGAAATCGGGGCACTGCAAGAGGCCCCGCGGGGTTTAGTGGGATCGGGAGCTCCTCCTCCCTCTGACCCGCTCCAGGCCCTCCTGCCCCCCAAACCTGTCCCTGTCGCTGTCCCTTGTCCCCTCACCTCGGCCCCGCTCCGCCATGGCTGCCCCGGCCCGTCCCGCCCCGCCGGGCGGAGCCGCCACGAAATGTCCGCCCGCTCTTCCTCCTTCTCCTCCTCCTCCTCCTTCCCCCCGGCACCGGGACCCTCGGGCCGCTCGCCCGGGCCGGGGCGGAAGGGCTGGAACTGCCCCCCGAGGGATCCCGGGCCGCAGGTACGGCCAGCGCCCTGCCCGGGCACAGGGGCGGGACGGGGGGCTCGGGGAGAAAATAGGGGCTTGGGGACAAAAGAAGCGGCGGGGGGACTGGGGAGAAACGTAGAGCTGTGGGGACAAGAATAGGGGTCTGGGGACAGAAAGAAGTTTTAGTGAAATAATTAGGGGATTGGGGGTGGGAATAGAGGTTTTGGGGAAAAAAAATGGGGGCTTGGGAAAAAATAGAGGTTGGGGGCGGGGGGGAGTAGGGGTTTAGGGACATAAATAGGGTTTGGGGGACAATAAGGGGGTTTGGAGTTTACCCAAATGGTGGGGGACGGAGTTGGCAGTGTGAGGAGCCAGGAGTATGGAAAAGGGGAATATGCCCAATGATCCATTGGTTCATGTCATCCCCCCAAAAACAGAGGTGGATCCCCTCCATCCCAGCCCCTGTGCATGGGGATGCTGTGTCCCTGCCCCGGGCCAGCCCAGCCTTCTGTCTCCACAGATTTCCACCTTCCAAAATTCAGGATCTGCCTCTTTTGCGCACCACCCCCCCCCCCCCCAAAAAAAAGCCCCTCTGGGGCTGCGTGGGCAGGAGGGCACAACCCATGTGATTCCCAAACCCCGGGGGCTCTGGGCCTGGGGCCCCGGCTTGTTGAGGTTGGTGTGACCAGCTCAGCCTCATCCTCATGGGAACATGGAAGCCGAACACATGTCCGGGCGCAAATCCGCTGGATTTCCCCGCGCTGGGAGTCACGTCCCAACGCCGTGGGCTCGCGTGGCTCCGTGAGCCGTACACCGGTGCCGTGTCCAAAATAATCCCGCGGTGCTGCGCATCTGCTCGCTGGCAGTGTCGGCGGGGACATCCTCTCCCGGGGGGCTGCCGGCTCCGGACGCGCCTTTTGGCTGCGCCTGCAGGGATCGGCCATCATCCAACCCGCCACAAACCCTCCTCGCTCTGCTTCCCACCACCTGCCAAGGTAGCTCCGCCTGGAGCCGGAGGGTGCTCTCCCGCCTGGCTGCCTCGCCGCTCCATCGCTTGTCACTGCACGGGAACGTTTCTGGGTTTATTTGTTATTTCCCCCCCCTCCGTGCGGCAGCAGAAATCAGGGCAGGCGGGGAGGAGGAGGAGGAGGCAGGGAGCTATTTCAGGGAGCTGCTGTTATCTGCTCCACGTTAATCCCCAGCTGGTGGGGGGAAGGTTTTCCCTGAGTGCTTTCCTGGGAGGGTATATATTAAACATTGAAAAGCAAAGCGAGGAAGAAGAGGATTAGCAGGAGAGAGAGAGGAAGCTGGCTGCTGGCTTTGCTCGGGTTATCCATCTGCTCCACTTTTATGGATGCAGCAGTGTGAGCAATATCACTCGGGATTTTTTGTGGTGCGTTTTTTTCCCTCCTTGCTCTCTCCACCCCTTTCTCTCTTCCCTCTCAGAGATCTGTGTGCTGAGCTGCTTTTCCATCACCCTGGAAATCCCCTCTCTCCCCTTCCTCCGGGCTGTGCCATAGCTGAGCTGTTGGGATAATGGAGCTCCAGGCCGTGGTATCCACGCTGGAGAGCGGGGAGCAGGACACGGTTCTCAAGGTGCTCCAGGTCTACAACCAAGAGGTGAGTGAGCATCATCCCCTCCCTCAGCACAGGGACTCCTAAAAAAATTATTATCCAGATCCCAAGTAAAACCTGGCTGGGAAATAAGGGTCAGTGTGAGGACTGAGCAGGAGGAGCTTTTATGTTAAGGCAGTTTTGGAGGTGCTGAGAGAGGCCAGGGAGGAGCTGCAGGTGAAACGGTGTTGGGATTTGCAAGTCAGAGATGATCAGAGGTGACTGCTGGGATATCATATGGGCACAGCCCTGAAAGCAGTAAATAATGAATACAGAATACCAAACCCCAATGATGTGGAAGCAGAGATGGGAGCGTTTCTATCCCTAGAGTAGGAAAAGATTATCTGTGGTGGTAAATCTGTGCTTGGAGAATGGAGACTGAGGGGAGACCTCAGCCGTTTGCAGCTTCCTCCTGAGGGGCAGCAGAGGGGCAGCTCCTATCTCTGCTCTCTGTCACCAGTGACAGAACCCAAGGGAACAGCTGGAGAGGTTTAGGTTGGATATTAGGAGAAGGTTCTTCCCCCAGAAGGTGGTCAGGCACTGAACAGAGTCCCCAGGGAGTGGGCACAGCCCCAAGGCTGTCAGGGCTCCAGGAGCATTTGGACAACACTCTCAGGCATAGGGTGGGATTGTTGTGGTGTCTGCATAGGGCCAGGAGCTGGACTGAATGGATCCTGTGGGTTCCTTCCAGCTCAGGGTATTCTATGGCTCTGTGAAATCCTGTTTGAAACAGACTCTGGTTGTCAGGGAAATTTCCTTTGGAGGGTTCCCCTGAGAGGGGCTGGCTCTGTGGATCACTCTGACTCACTCTGCACCAGGCTGGAGTAGGTGGAAGCCAGCAGGGAAAACCTGAGGAATATTTTGCAAGAGTGTGTGTGAGAGAGAGAGAGTGTGTGGAACTGTTCCTAGCAGTCAGATTTGGAATGGGGAGATGTTGGCCAGAAAGGAGCAGGTGTCTGGTAAGGACAGCACGGAGGATTAACAGCACCAGCAGCAGGTGCAGCGCCGGCATCGTCGGGGTGCAGTGTCTGTGTGCCCCCAAACCATGATATTTCCTGTTGGGTTCCCCCAGCTGGGTCCTTCCTGGGGTATCAAGCTTAGGGAACTGGAACCATAGGGTTTCCTGGCCTGTCTGGAGGAAATGGAGCAGTCAAAGAGGATTATGAAACTGCAGATAAACCTGGCACAGCCTGGCATTGCTCCTGCTGGAAGACTGATGGTTCTGTATCCTTTTCCTGTGGATTTATTTTAATTCATCGTGCACACAGTTTTTGCTTGCTGGGAATAAACTACAGCTAAAGCAAAACCCCAGGTGTGGCCAAAATATCCCCAGATGGGATTACAGCCTGAAGAGAGGATGTGCTGAGGGAAGAACAAGCAGCCTGCTTGTGGAACACGGCAGTGCCAGGACTGAGCCATCAGCTCCTGGTAACATGGATGGATCAGCTCATGGAGCTCACACACAGCCTGGCTGGAGTACACCTGTCCTTCCCCCACACCTGGGGCTGCTCCAGGCTGGACAGAACCAGTCCCAGGACAGAACCAGTTCCATCCCTGGGCTCTTGGTGACTGCACACACATAATTTGTGTTTTATGGATTTTAAACGTTTTTGTTCTCCAAGCTGGGATCAAACGCACTCGTGGTATGAACAAAGATTGCCTCAGTCACTGGGAAGTGCTGCTACTCACCTGTGATCTCCCGTGCTCTCCAGTTCCATGGGAGCAGGTTTGGTCAGGAAGGAGACTGTCAGTGAAGAACAAAGAAAATAACAGGAGAAACACAATGGATGGAGATCAGGAGTGTTTGTTAGCACAGGGACAGGATGAAGTGTGGAGATCAAGTCCCTTTTGTTTAAAGAATGACCTGGATAACCACGAGGATCCATTCCCGTGTACCAAGGAGATAGGACTTCTTTTGGTCAGGAAAAGGAATAATAAATATCAAGGGGAGATGTGTAGGCACAGCTCAGTGGTATTGCTGAGCAGGGGAATTACCGGATCTTATGGGATATTGAGATTGGGATGAATACCCACTGTGCTGCTGCAGTATTTAAACTAAATCCGTCTGTCAGCTGGCCTGTGGCATTCCACTGGTGCTGTGGATCCAGGGGTGATGCCCATAATGTGGGGGGGGACTGTCAGGAGATGGTGTGTTTGCTGTTGCAGCACGTTTTGGACCCACTGCTTTCCAGCTGAATGGCTCTGCCCTGGTCCCATGGAGTTTTAACCTGTTCCTTTTTCTGATTGATTTTGTTTTTCCCACAGAAATCTCAGTGCTTCATCTTCGAGGATGAGGAGCGGGAAGAGAGGAAGGTAGGCACACTCTGCTTGCTTTCCTCCTCTGGTCAGTGTCTAAATCTGCTGCTCTGTAGTCATGTCCAGCTAGGCTTGGCAAGCAGCTCCCACAGCAGAAGAAATGAGAGTTTTCCATTAACTTGGTTAGAGAGTGGTGTGCCTGGAGTGTCTGGCTCTGTTTTTTCTGTCAGTAGTTGGTGGTTTTGGATAAAGGTCGGCATCCGTCTGACACTAGCAATGGTTCCATATCCATATCATCCCAGCCATGGATGTGATCTCTGGTGCCTCTGGACAGGGATCACAGCAGTACTGGCTCTGGGGGAGGGTGAGGGGCTCCTCTGGAAGCCAGCAGCGGGATTTATCAGGAGCTGTGTATTAGCAAATCCTTTGAGCTGGTGTAATCTGGCACTTGGAGGGAAGGAATACTCTGCCTGCTCATTCTTGCTCCTGCAGCTCTTTGTGCCAGGGCAGGCCTCGGCCTGGCTGTTCTGCCATAAAAATGACTGTTTTCCTTGGATCATTTTCCAGCTGGCTCAGTTCTGTGGTCAGTTCATGGTGGATGGTGCCAGTGCCTGTGTTAGCACAGCAAGTGCAGGCCAGGCGACCCGGGCGGAGAGTGGGACCTCCTTTGTCTGTGCCAGGGCCAGCTGCTGCCACATGGAGCATTCCAGGCACAGCCTGGATGTTGGGCTGGATCTGATGAGATCAGAGCTCTTTGCCTTGTGCTGACCCGCTGTTTGAGCTGGAACAGTCACACAGGATGTAGCATCAGGCACAGTGTCCCACTTTTGGGGTGTATGCCATGAAATATGAGATGAACATCACCACTAGTTCCTGCTGCTTGGGTGTTCAGATGGGTCAGCTTCAGGCACACACCCCAACATCTCTTTCCTCTGAGCCAGCCTGAGGCTTTGGTTGCTGGGACCCAATCTGGAACTGTTTCCTTGTGAGGCATGAGAAGAGGAACAGCTGTACTTCATCATTTCCCCAGGATGTGAGTGTGGGGCACACCATGAGCCTCACGTTAAGGACTGAAGTTCAGTTTTTCTTCATTCCTTCCCTCAGCAGTTTCTTTTCACCAGAGGAGAGTTAGGTTGGATATCAGGAGGAGTTTCTTCGTGGAAAGGGTTGTCAGGCATTGGAAGGGGCTGCCCAGGGAGGTGGTGTAGTCATCATCCATCTCTGGAGGTATTCAAGGAATGACTGGATGTGGCATTCTGTGCTCTGGTTGTGAAGGTGCTGATTAGTCACATGTTGAACTTGATGGTCTTGGAGGTCTTTTCCAATGTGGAAGATTATGGTTGATGACTAATGATTATGATTAATGATTCCAGCCTTAATGATTCTCTGATTATTTCGAAGTGTAACCAATGGGGCTGTTAAGCCAGTTACAAACCTCATTTTTTGGGTTCTTTCACTCTTGTAATACCACAGAACGACCTGTGCTCTGAACTGTGCTGTGTTTCAGGTGTGGTGGGCTCCCCCAGCAGTGGGTGTGGGTTACTGGTGTGCTGTGAAGTGTTGCAGCCTGAGCTGCCCGTGTCTGTGAGGCCTTACCTGTGCTCTCGTGCTGCTCCGTGACTCACTGTTTCCCACGAGCAGCTCCCGTGAATTATGTTAGTGGGGCTCTGCCAGTCTGTACCCATGGAAGATCTGGGCCAGTAGGTCTCCAGACAGCACTGAAATTAAGGAGATGCTGCTTATTTGAGTCTCCTGAGGTCTCTTCACCTCTTTTCCCAAGGCAGCAGGTGCTCTTCTCACCTCCCTTGGGTCCTGTGTCCCTCCCTTGTGCAGTGGGCAGGTCGGCCCTGTCAGCCTGAACCATCCTCACCAGGGCAGAGCTACAAGAATGGCCTGTTTGTGGTCTCCCTTTGCACCCAATACCCTCTGCAAGACATTTTTTCCTGGTTGTTCTTGCCCAAACTGGTCAGGATCAATGCCAGAGCCAGGCACTTCCTGAGTGCTGCCGAGAGCACACCTGAGCAGGCCCAGGTGACATTGCTGTTGTCCAGGGCAGAGCATGCCAGGGGCTGTCGGGAGCACTGGGAAGTGTCAGTGTCCAAGGCATTGCTTGTTTCCAACTGCACAGAAAATGGCCCAGCTGCTGATCAAGTTCTTGGAGAGGGAGCTGCAGCCGTCCTGCCAGGTGACCTGTCTGGAGAGCATCCGCATCCTGTCGCGGGACAAGCACTGCCTCGACCCTTTCACCACCAAGGAAGGCCTGAAGACCCTCTCCAGGCACGCCGGCATCGATTACTCGGAGGAGCTCATCCGGGAGGTCCCAGACTTGGATGTAATCCTAGAATCCCTGAAATGCCTGTGCAACATTGTGTTCAGCAGCGCCATGGCGCAGGAGCTGATGGCAGAGGGGCGGCTGGTGGTGGGGCTGGCACGGCGCATCAAGCTCTACAACGAGCGGAGTCTTCCTCACGACATCAAATTCTTCGACCTGCGCCTGCTGTTCCTGCTGACAGCCCTCAGGGTGGACATCCGGCAGCAGCTCGCCCAGGAGCTCCGGGGAATCAGCCTCATGACAGACACCCTGGAGCTGACCCTCGGCGTCAAGTGGTTGGACCCCTATGAAGTTGCCACCGAGGAGGGACTTCTCCCGCCTTTGCCTCGGCAGGAGACGGAGCGAGCCATGGAGATCCTCAAAGTGCTCTTCAACATCACCTTTGATTCCAGCAAGAGGGAGGTGGACGAGGTGAGCTCCTTGGGCCCGTGGCATTCATGTGTCTGGGCTCTGGCTTCGCAGGTTTTCTCCTCCCTTGCATTTTCTCGTGTCCCAGACTGGTCCTTGTGCACCCTCAGGGTGGTGAGGGACTCGGGTGTCCTTAGAGCACTGCCTCTGTCCAGTGCAGTATTTTCCCTTACTTTGCCTGTGCTTTTAGAGCATTCCCAAATGGAGAATTGAGAGTCTGCTTTCCCTGGAACGCCCTGCAGTCCATCATCAGACTGCTGGAGGGGGGAATAGGCTGCAGGCTCTGGGATATGTGGGATCCCCTTTGCTGATCGAGGTGTTCCTTTCTCCATGTTGGGGCCAGGAAGATGCTGCTTTGTACAGGCACTTGGGTGCCCTCCTGCGCCACTGCCTGATGATCTCTGCTGACGGCGAGGACCGCACCGAGGAGTTCCACAGGTCTGTGTTGGGAAGAGCTTCACCCACAGGTCTGTGTTGGGAAGAGCTTCACCTGGAGCTTCACCAGCTCCCCCAGGCACATCCTGCCTGACCTTGGGTGATGGGGAGGGACACTGCTGATCAGCAGCTCTTGGGTTTAGCCTGGGGATCCCTCACGCTGCTGGAACTCAGAAACAGCCTTTCCTGCCCTGGGAATGCCATGTGGGAATGCCGTGGCCTCCTGGCCACTGAGATCTTGTTCTATGTCCTGTGTCAGGCTGTCCCAACGGTGACATCCACCTCAGTGGGCAACTGGCCAGAGAAGAAGTGTGCTGCTTTAAAACGTCCATGAGTGGCCTTAATTAGTCTTAAGCCATGCTGAGAAATTGGCTGTGTCATGTTGCCAAGCATTATTGGTGCAGGAGTTTCAGCTTGGAGCAGGTGACACCACCCTGTCCCCAAGAATACATAGTCAGGGGGATCCCAAGCGGTGCTGGTGTGGAACATCAGGATTAGGAGTGACACAGGAAACTCCAGAGACAGACCTTGGACCACCCAGATTGGTCCTGCTTGGCTCTGTGTCAAGATCTGTGGGTTCTCAGATGTTACTCAACTACCTTTGGTCTCTCAGCATATAGTTAGCTGCCCAAAGAGCATCTTAAGTTATTCCCTTTCAGTGGTGTGAGAAGCTTGAGATGCTCCAGGAAAACTTGGATTGCAGGGTCCTCACACTCCTGCAAGTTAATGACAGGCCTTCATTTCTGCAGAGCTGAAGAACCTCTGTGAGCAAAGCTCCATCACTGTGTGTTCACTTCTCTTCTCTTTTCACGTGTGCAGCCACACAGTCAACCTGCTGGGCAACCTGCCCCTGAAGTGTCTGGATGTGCTCCTGACTCCCAAAGTGCGGCCGGGCTCGCTGGAGTACATGGGCGTCAACATGGATGCAGTCAGCATCCTCCTGGACTTCCTGGAGCGGCGCCTGGACAGGGTCAGTGGTGGGGCTGCTTCTTCCCACCTTTCCCTCAGCCTGGAAGAGCCTGGTGGGAGCAGCAGGCTCGGTTTGAAGTTAGCCTTTTGTAGGAGAGACAGCTTTTGGCAGAGCTGTGGTTGGTGGGACTAAACCAACATCCCTGAACTGGGAAGGTGACTGCCTTTGAGGGCTGCAGGCAGTGAGATCAGTGGAACAGTGGATGGTTAGCTGATAATTAACTGCGTGATTGGCAAATCAACCCTGTTTAACTCAGCAGTGATCCAGTGGGCAGTTCTGGAAACCTAAGTTCGTGTTATTTTCAAGCTGACTACAGTTTTTAGCCTCTGGAGTTGTTCCAAAGGGCCTTCAAATTTTACCACTGCACTTCTCTGCCCTGGATGCCCTGCCCAAATATTTCTGGCACTGCCTGTGCACAGCAAGTGGTGTGGGGAGGAAGGAGGCACCGACTGCCTGTGGCAGAGTTTGGGAAGCTCTGTGTCCATCCATCTCCCTGATGGTCTGTGCTCATGTTCTCCAGCATGAGCCAGACAAGCTGAGCTCAGCATGATTGATGTGCTGCTCCTTCTGCTCCTTTCTGCAGGGCCACAAGCTGAAGGAGAGCTTGACCCCAGTGCTGAACCTGCTGACGGAGAGTGCCCGAGTCCACCGGCAGACCAGGAAGTTCCTGAAGGCCAGGGTATGCTGTGCTCAGCCCCACCTTCAGGGGTGCTGCCCCGAGGGGAGGGGAGGCGAGGGGAGGCGAGCAAAGCCCTGCTTGTGGCCACCCTGCAGACACCTCTGCTGTGGGTGGCTGAGGCCTTTGGTACCCACGGTGACCTGTCACCCTCGCTGTGGCCCTGCAGGTGCTGCCACCGCTGCGGGACGTGCGGAACCGGCCAGAGGTGGGGAATTCCCTGCGGAACAAGCTGGTGAGGCTCATGACACACATCGACACCGACGTCAAGCACTGCGCCGCCGAGTTCCTCTTCGTTCTCTGCAAGGAGAGCGGTGAGTCCTGGGGGCTTCCACAGGGAGACTCTGAGATTGGAACCTCTGCAGGGCTCTGCCTTCCCTCAGGACAGCCCCCAGGAGTTCTGTGGGAAGGAGGTGGTGTCTCTCAGGCCAGCAGTGAGGGACAAGCTGTGCTGGAGGACATCCCAGCACGCTGCACACAGCCTGGCCCACGTTCAACTCCCAACATGGGCCTTGCTCCCTGTCAGCATCTCTGTGCCTCCATGGCCTGGAGCCATGGCACAGCCGTGCTGCTGGGGCTGGCAGGAACACGGGGCTGGAGGCAGGAGGGGAGCACAGGGTGGTCTCTGTCCCTTCTCCCGGCAGTGTCCCGGTTTGTGAAGTACACGGGCTACGGGAACGCCGCGGGGCTGCTGGCGGCACGGGGCCTCATGGCCGGCGGCCGGGAAGAGGGGGAGTACTCGGAGGATGAAGACACGGACACGGAGGAGTACAAAGAGGCAAAGCCCAAGTAAAGAGATCCGCTCTCCCTCTCTAGAGCTCCCCTTCTCCCACACCTTCCTCCCGCTCCTGCTTTATCCCTCTTCATTGCTCTTCATGCACCTCCTGCCATCTCCCTGTTCTGCTTTTCCACGTGCAGCAGGGGTGGAAGTGCCTGTTTCTCCTATCCCTCTCCAGACCTCAGTGTTGCTACACCCAGGTGGTTTTCGGTTCCTCTTTTTCCCTTCCCTCTCTTTCCCTTCCCTTTTTTTTTTTCCCCTTTCTCTCTCCTTTCCTCTGCAGTGGGTGGTATCTTGAGGGTGGGGGGTCCACCCATGTGTGCCCCACACACCTGTTCCTTGTCCCTGCAGGTTGGGTTTGTTGGGATTTTTCCCATTAGCTTTTGTCTCCTGCCTTGAAGATAGGGAGGGAATGTCACCTGCCCTCATGTACCTCATTTCCAGTGGCACTGTGGCATTGGCAGGAGAGGATGTTAGAGAAGAGGGAGGTGTTTGTAAGTATGTAGGTCAGAAGCCCTAGTAGCACTGTGATGGCGCTTGGGGTTCAGGGCACGAGCAGCAGCGACAGCCATTCCTGCTATGCCATTCCTCTGCTCCATGAGGCTCAGAAGGATTCCAAACAGGAATCCTTTGTCACCTGCTGTCCCCCTCCTGAGCCCTGACGTCACTGCTCTCTGTGCAGCATCAACCCTGTGACGGGACGCGTGGAGGAGAAGCTGCCCAACCCCATGGAAGGGATGACGGAGGAGCAGAAGGAGCATGAAGCCATGAAATTGGTCAACATGTTTGACAAGTTGTCCAGGTACTGGGATATGGTGTGTGTCACAAACCTTCCTTTGGCTGCGTTCCCGAGGCCTGAAGGGATCTAGGAGAGGGAGTGACAGGGAATATGTGGGGAAACTCTTCCCTCAGTGTGGCCCTGTGATGTGCAAGGGAAGCACTGCCAGCTCCTCCAGCTTTGACATAATAGGACATTGTGGAATTCCTTGCTGTACCTGTGCTGTTCCCAAGCACCTGCTGCTCACCAGCTTCATCCAGATGCTTGGGAAGAGTAGCAGCCTCTGTGCTGGCAATGCTGCTCAGGGGGAAGCAGCATTTTGAGGATAGACAGGAGGGACAGATGGCAGCCAGTGCCACCAGCCACTTTCCCTGTTGGAGTGCTTTCTCCAGTTATCTCTGACCCAGAGGAGCCCAACTGAGTTTGAGCTTTCAAGAACAGGAGGGAAGTAACTCCATCGTGTGTCAGAGGGAGAGGAACATGGACACCAGTGCTAATTTTCCTCTGGGAATCCTGAAACACACAGAACAGGACTCTAGAAAGGAGCCTGTTCCAGGGAATAGGATTGTGCTTCCAAGCCATTGCTTTGCCACGCTGGAAGTTTTAGGGCTGGGACTGTCCCCTCTTCTCAGAAGGGATCTTTAGTGGTGCCGGGGGTGTTCCAGGCCATTTCCAGAATCCCCACATTCCTGCTGTATTCCTGGTTTGTTCCCATGCTCTGCTGCAGCTCTGCCTTACCTTCCCCCTCTCCTCCTGGCTGCAGGGAGAAGGTGATCCAGCCCATGGGCATCACTCCGAGTGGCAACCTGGCGCCCATGGAGAACGCCATCCGCAACATCGCCGACGAGCGCTCGTCCTCCGACTCGGACCTGGGGCTGGACTGACCCGGCTCCCGCCCCAGCCACGGAGAGCCGGGCTCCAGCCGCTCTCCCTCGGAACTGGTGCTGCACCCAGGGGCTGGCACTGCGCCAGGACTCTCCCTGTGGGATCCGGATCCAGCCTGGACCCCTCACAGCCCACCACATGGAACACCTGCCTCCTTCCCAGCTCCATAGCCACCTCACCTTCCAGAGGTCTCCGTGACCTGGCTCCACCTCGGTCTCTCCTGTCAGCAGCCTTGAGGATTTCACACTCCAAATTGCTTCCAGGACTCTCCAGTAGGATTTTTGGTTTTCAAATATGTGCTGTTTGGGAAGAAGGGTCAGGGGGAGGCTCTTCCTGCCATTTCATCAGGGTTCAGTGATCCACGGAGCCTCCTGTGTGCGTGTGGCCGCGTGTGTGCCTGGCCCCACAGTGGGGGCTGCTCCCCAGGAATGCCGTGGGAAGGGGGGCTGCCAGAGAGGGGTGTGGGCCTCCAGTGGGAGTGGGATCCACAGGACACGGTGCAGGTGGCTGTGTCCATGTCCGAGCACACCTGGAATGTGTGGGTGAGCAGGGCAGAGCCGGTGAGGCCTTGGAAGCTTCCAGGATTCCATTGGCTGCGGGAGACAGCGCGCGGGCGGCTGCCGGGAGTGCTCCGATGTCCTTTCCCTGGCACTGGGCACTGTCCCTGTCTCCACCCAGCTGGGTTTGGGCGTGCGCCTCTCCCCACCTCCTGCTTTCCAGATGAAAGGCCAATACCTGTGCTCTGTCCTTGTCTCCTCCTTGCTGTCCCCAGGTCGCTGTGTCCCCCAGGGGCTGCTGTTGGGCCTGGTGTAGATTTGTCTTTATTTTTATTCCTGTTTTCTTTGGGAAGGAAATCTTCCCATTTGTCTAATGTATTTGAGTTCCCAAACCTCCCGTCACGAGTAGGAATGCACAAGTGACGCTAGAATAAAGCCAACCTGACATGTGGGAGTGTGGCCGTGATTCCTCCGAGCAAGGAAGTCCCTGTGGCAGAGGATCCTAGGTGTTCCTGCCCATGTGTCCTTAGCAGCTGGGGGTGTTCCTCAACATGGTCTAGGAGGTGAAGAGCTGGAGGGATGCTTTGCTTGGTTTTCCTCCTGCTGAGTGCTGTGCCCAGCTCTGGGCCTCTCTTGGCAAGGAAGGATATTGACGGGCTGAAGTATGTCCGAGGAAGGCAACGGAGCTGGGGAAGGGTCTGGAGCACAAGGAGCTGAGGGGGCTCAGCCTGGAGAAAAGGAGGCTCAGGGGGGACCTTCTGGCTCTCCACAACTCCCTGACAGGAGGATGCAGCTCCCAGGGAACAAGAGACAGAACAAGAGGAAACGGCCTCAAGCTCTGCCAGGGGTGGTTCAGGTTGAACGTCAGGAAGAATTTCCTCCTGGAAAGGGTTGTGAGGCATTGGAAAGGGCTACCCAAGGAGGTGGTGGAGTCCCCATCCCTGTAGGTGTCCAGGGAAGGCCTGGAAGTGGCACTCAGTGCTCTGGGCTGGTGACAAGGTGGGGATCAGTCACAGGCTGGACTCGATGGTTTTGGAGGTCTTTTCCAACCTGGATGATTCTGCGTTTCGGTTTAGTTCCTGACTGACCCCCAAGTGCCATTCCAGGCTGCTGGGCTGGGGACAGCCCTGCTATGTCACAGTGTGAGCTTTTAGGCCAATTGCATCTTTCTCTTTTTTTTTTAACCAGCAAAACCTGCCCCCCCCCAGCCCTTCTGTGTGCAGACACAGACCCCTGATCCCTTCCCAGCTGTTGAAGCTTTCCAAAGCTTTCCGTGCAAAAGGAAAAGGGGGGGGCGGGTCTGGTGTTGTTAATGCAGTTGTTTCTGATATTGTTTCAATTTTCCAGAGTGCTTAAATCCCTAAGAACAGCTGCCAGGCCTGGCCTGGAATGCCCTGGAGCAGGGGCTGAGCTTGGCACTAGGTGTTTTGGGAGGAGGTGTTTATAGAATCATGGAACTCTGTTTTGGGGGGAAGTAGGGGACAGTTAAAAATGAAGTCCCAACTATTTCCAGTGTGGATGTGCCACAAGGCTCTGCATTGTGTTGTGGCAGGTGTGGGACAGAGTAGGATGTGGCTGCAGCGCTGTGACACTGCCACCCCTCAGGATGGCATCTACAGCAGGGAAAGGCACTTGTGTGAGTGGGAATAAGGGAGAGAAAAAGGTACTAAAAAGCAGGTGAAAGAAACAGTGGTGGGGACAGAAGGTGTGACTTTACAGAAAACCTCTCAGGTGACATCCAGAAACGAATTATCTCTCTTTATTATTAAATAATTAACACTCCAATGATTCAGAATTTCTCCAGCAGCTTGAGCTGGAATGGGAATGGGGGGCAGCCCCCCCGCCCCTGGCTTGTCCCCTGATTAGCAGAGATTTCATGGAAGACTAAACACAGCCTGCAGCAGCTGAGGATCATGGCCAAGGGAACAGTGGCTGGGGAGGAGCTGTGACAGGAACTGGATGCTCAGCCCAGTGGGAGCTGGAAAACACTCTCCAGTCTGTCCTGGCCTGACCTTCCTGGCATTCCAGCTCCTGCTCCATGGAATCAGCGCCTCTGAGGGGCTCCTGGATGGATGGCTCGGAAGGAGGGAGATCCAAACAGCCAACTGCAGACACAGAGCTCATTGGATGTGCTGGCATGAGCCCCCAGGCCCCCGGACACTTGCTGGTGACACTCATGGCTGGACGTCCTCGAGTGACGTGCTGAGGGGTGACAGGAGCACCTTGCTACTTGTCCTTGGCATCCAGCTGCAAACAGAGAGCACAGTGCTTGCCAGGGAGCATCAAACATTGCAGCCCCACCACCATCCCCACAGGTTTCACAGAATCCTGGAATCCCGGCATGGTTTGGCTTGGAAGGGACCTTAAAGCTCATCCAGTCTCACCCCTGGCCATGGACAGGGACACTTCCCACTAGTCCAGGTTGCTCCAAGCAACTGGTTTTCCTCCATCACTGTTGCATCAGCATTATCCCTCAGGGAATCAGAGCAGCTCAGGCATCAAGCCAAGGGCTGGCTGGTCCCCAAAAACGTTGGTACTGAAAAATCAAAAACCTGGCAAAAAGGCTAAGAATTCCTACTCATTCCTGCTGCATAATCTGACGGAAGTAAGAACAACCTGGATGTTACAACTGGAATCTTGGAGCCAGATTTTATGAAGTCACATTCGGACAATGTATGCCTAAAAAATACAGCTGTGTTTGATGTCAAATGTGGAAAAAACCTCCCAGTGGTCTAAAGGAACGTAGTAATTAACATCAGCATTGAGCTGTAATTACAAACTTGTTCCCCTGCAATTTCTCACTCCTGAAGATCCCAGAAGGTTACAGACGTGAATGGTGGGGGAAAAAAGTCTATTTAAGGATTCATCACTGCCAAGAGGAGCAGGAGCAGGAACCCCACTCCCTGTCTGGCCATGGCAGCACTGGTTGGGTCTCAGCAACACTGGAGCCTCCCTTCTTCTCTACTGCTTATTGTTCCAGAGGAACCTTTGGAAGTGGAAGCACAGCCATGAAGGGACTGTAGGGAGTGAGGGTTTCCAGCCCCTCACAGCTGAGGGAAGCACTGCCTGCGGAACATCCCAGTTTTGTGTTGAGGCTCTGCTGCCTCACAGCCTGGCACTGCTGGCCAAAGGGATTTCCTGTCTGGTCACTCCCACCTCCTGGAATCTGCACCTCCAGCTCACGGCTACAGGGCTTGACTGATAACAAATCACACACCAGGTGACGTAACTGGAAGCTTTTCAGTCCCTGAGAGGGTCACTGCTTTCAGCCCAAATCCTGTCCTTTTCCATGCTCCTAATTCATCTGAGACTGGCAGATCCGTGTCTTCCCATTTACCACAGACACATTTAGCCCACAGCGCTCTGCCCTGACACACTGATTGTGAAACAGCACACAGGTTTGGCTTGGTTTGGGTTTCTTTTGCACTTTTCTGTGCAATGTGACCCCAGCAAGCACAAACCCACACCCCTGCATAACTCCAGCACTGGGAATGTTGGGCTGAGGGGGAAGCCGGGGGTCTGAGCTCTCTTCCCACCTTCTCTTTCTCCTTCTGGATCAGTGTTTCCATCTCATTGTTCCAGCCCAGCAGCTCCACCAGCTTCTCCACGCCGCCGACCACGTCCCCGAGCTGGGCCACGTCGTTGTGCGCTGCTGCCACGCAAAGGGGCCCACCAGCTCCCGGTTGATGAGGACCCGGGGCACGGAGCTGCGCACGGCTCCGGCCAGGCTGGCAAAGGGCTCCACCTGAGGGGGGAACCGAGGGGGCACGGGGACAGTCACCCTGCCAGGGCAACAGTTCCTGGCACTCTCGGCTTGGAACCGCTCGGCCACCCCAGCTCTGAACAGGTCACAGTGTCACCAGTTACCTGATGGCCTTTCCTCAGCTCTCCAGGTGCCCACCTGGTTTCCAGAGGGTCTCTCAGAGCACCTCCACCCTATTTCTTACCTCCACCTCAAGTTTCACCTCCCTAACTCATTTTCTCGCCTTCTCTAAGCCCTGTCTCCCCTCCGGAGTCCTTCAGGCCCTGTTTTCCATGTGCCTTTTTCCCAGGGGTATCCCTTATTCCCAGACCTCCAGGGATGTCCCGATGACGAAGAGCAGGTCTGCCATGGGGAAGTCTGTGAGGTGCAGGAGGAAGCGCTGCGGGAGCTGCTCGCCGAAGAACACGATGTTCAGGCTTGACGACTCCGGTGCAGACAGGGCAGCGAGGGATCTTGTCCCCCATGACATCTCCCTGAAGGGATAGACCCCAAAACTGCCTGTCATGGGGACCCTGTCCCCCTGAAAGGTGAGGCCCCAAACCTGCCTGTCACAGGGGTTCAGAACCACCACATGTTTTCAGAGCAAAGCCCAACCCCAAACCTGCTCCCCTCCATAAACCTCTTGTCCCTGAGGGCAAAAGAACAGGTCTGGACCTGTCATTACTACAGCAATTAATGCCTCCTTGTGTTAATTGTGTTGATGCCCGGCTGGGCCCACTCACCCTGAAGTCCTCTCCGGGGAAGTTCCTCTGACACACCGTACAGGTGGCGGTGGCAAAGGTGCCGTGGGCTTCCACCCAGCCTGTCAGGAGGGGATCCAGCCACTGGAATATAGTGTGTGGGAAAGGACTGAGCCAGAGCCTCCCTGCGTGCATCTCCCCAATCCTGCTTCTCCCCTCAGCTCCTGGTGCTGCTGCTGGAGGTGGGAAGAGGGAGCTCACCTCTCTCCAGCCGTCGATGTTCTGGGTGTAGAGGCGCAGGAGCAGCCCCTTGTCGTGCAGCAGGCGCAGGAAATAGTGGGCGGAATTGGGGCGGTAGTTGCCGGGATAGAGCCCTTGGCCAGGGTGAAGAAGGGCTTGGGGTTGACAAAGAAGTACCCCAGCTCAAAGATGGCCTCGGGTAGGGGTAGGGATGTTGTACTGCTCCAGGTTGCTGTACAGGCCGCTCCGGGGACCTGTGGGACAGGGGGGCAGCTGAGAGGGGCTGCAGTGGCACCTGGGCTGGAGACAATCCCAGATCAATGAGGTTGGAAAAGACCTCCAAGACCATCAACCTGTCCAACTTGTGATGCATCATCACC